>VOQJ01015393.1:0-18083 GCA_015052665.1 Apistogramma diplotaenia
TCGTTATGGTTTCTGTCACATGAATACTTCCTCTGTGGAGACCCACCATGGACATCAGTAAGAGGGAGCATATTTCTCCCATATCGGCTTCTCTTCATTGGCTCCCTGTTAAATCCAGAATAGGATTTAAAATTCTTCTCCTCACATACAAGGTCTTGAATAATCAGGCCCCATCTTATCTTAAAGACCTCATAGTACCATATTACCCCAGTAGAGCACTTCGCTCTCAGACTGCTGGCTTACTTATGGTTGCTAGGATACTTAAGAGTAAAATGGGAGGCAGAGCCTTCAGCTTTCAGGCCCCTCATCTGTAGAACCAGCTCCCAGTTTGGATTCAGGAGACAGACACCCTCTCTACTTTTAAGATTAGGCTTAAAACTTTCCTTTTTGACAAAGCTTATAGTTAGGGCTGGATCAGGTGACCCTGAACCATCCCTTAGTTATGCTGCAATAGGCCTAGGCTGCTGGGGGGTTCCCATGATGTGTTTCATACACCTATTTTAATCTGTTTATACCCCTTTTGTCCTGTCTCTCTCTCCTCAGCCTCAACCGGTCATGGCAGCTGACTGCCCCTCCCTGAGCCTGGTTCTGCTGGAGGTTTCTTCCTGTTAAAAGGGAGTTTTTCCTTTCCACTGTGACCAATAGCTTGTTCATAGGGAGTCGTTTTGACAGTTTGGTTTTCTCTGTAATTATTGTAGGGTCTTTACCTTACAATAAAAAGCGCCTTGAGGCCACTGTCTGTTGTGATTTGTCGCTGTATAAATAAAATTGCCACATAGGCCTAGAGACTTGTTGGCAACTCACTGGTCTCCAGGGAAAAATAATGTTGGAAACATAAGTCAGACCTCTACATCAAGTACAATTTATGGAATCCATATGAGTTCTACTGTACTGCCAAGGGAACATCCTGGACTTTATATTGATGCTACACTTGTTGGGGGTTGGACTAACCGAACGCATAGACATTTTGTCAAAATGATGGGAATTGCAGCCTCCACATTTTATGGCCATAAGGAAGGATAAAATATATTTTTAGCAGATACTAAGATTCTACTGCTAAGACACATTAGCTTTTGAGGAGCCTGATTAGGGACAATGTGATGGCACCATTTGTCCATAATAAGAAGTATTGTTTAGCATAAAATGGGAACTGCTTGGCTAAGCTGATGGAAGCATTTCTTTCTAACATACTGCACTTTTTATATTAAGTCTGCAACTTGGTTCTTTAATTGCAGAATCAGTTAAGGATCTCACCATTACACATGCATGGAAGCTTAGAATTCATAGAAATCTTCCTTCTGGTTCACAAAGCACCACCAGCCAGACCCAGGCATGCCATCACAGTCTGAATGTGTCTCTCTGTAACTGTATGGAAGGAAATACAAATGATTTAGAGTACTAAAGAGATGTTTACCTGACATTAAACACACATATAATTGAATCACACACTGAGCACCATCAAATTCTTACATATAGGCAATTTTAAAAATTGAAACATATTCACGTAAGTGTGTTTTACAGCATTTGATGTATTAAACCACTCATTTGTACATTAAAAAACATTCAAAACAATGTTTCATAAAGGAAAGGTGATTCTGTTACTTTAAGATCCAAAAACTGTGTTCGGTATGTTAAAGCACTGTTAAAAGTGTTTTATAAATTTTAAATATCATATATATGGATATATTTACATTTTGGGCACGTGTTACTTCATCTTAGAAAATAAAATAGATGGTAATGAAAGTCTGCAGCTGATTAACGGCCTTACAAGGGAGTAGAGCCATTAAAATGAAAGGATTTTTCAATTCATCATTTAGTTCTAATAGTAATTCTAACTGACATCAGCACATGCTAAATTCAAATTTCTTCTTTAGAAATGTATTTCTCACAAAAACAGAGCTACACAAAAGTCTTGAACCAACCCTTAATTTTTAAAATTATTTTGCTTCAAAATGAGCCATACTTTTGTATTTTTGAAAGTGGTCTACAACAATAGTCTTCCTCTTTTTCTTTGGACACTGGCTGCTTTTTCACTCATTGTCAGTCGAGCACACCACCGCTTTCAGAGGAATGTTATTTGTTAGTTTGTTTGTTGTGATTTGGCACTGAATAAATAAAATTGAATTGAATTGAATTGAATTGTTTGATAAGACACTGAATGCTGACCTATGGACAATTCAAGCATAAAAAAAGCACCTAACACAAGGGATCAACTTGTGTTCTGTCAATTTGGCAAAGAACCAATTTTAAACTGTATCTTTAGCGTGAATGTTGCATATACATTTTCTTGTTTGACCTATGAAAAATGCAAACAATAGCACAGTTTATACTATTTTTGCACCAACAAGAGCTATTAGCTGAAAACTTGGCATGTATCAGCAGAGTGTGAGGTTTGTCCTTTAGGAGTTCAGGCTGTTTGAAGAATAAAGGTGGTCATATCACACGCTGACTTTAAAGCTTAATGGTTTTGTGCGCCATATACTATATTTCTACACGTTTGCACATTTCAGTAAATCATTACAGCCATTTTTCTAAAATATAAGGAAATGAGTGGCTTCTCAAGACATTTGCACAGCACTGCATGTGTGAGCGTGTGTGACTCACCAGCACACAGACATGTATCCACAACCACAAAGTGGTACAACATTGAGAAACTTCCTGTGGTCTCGTAACACTCAACCTGCTTGATTCTGGGAATAAACGGAGAAATTCACAGTTCCTCAGGTTAACATGTAGTACACTGGCAACATCAAGTTAGCCTTTTTTGAGTCTATTTCAATTTGTTCTGTAGGCTAAAGACAACATTAAATTATGTTTTAGATTTCCATTATCCTAGACATTTCTGGCATAGAATAACATTCAGCCTTTGGCCAGAAATGTTACGTCTAGAGTGTCAAATTGTAACAACTCGATGAAATGAGGAAGTATAACCTAAAATTTGTATAATTTGCAGCTATCGCTCAAACTCTTCGATCACTGCCCTCAGTCCAAAATAACAATTTGGTGAAGTCTGCGTTTTGCAGTGAGAGAGAAATGGAATTTTCTTCCCTTTTTTCTTATCAGCATTGTGCAAAAAGGCCCCCCATTTCCCCCTGCTTTGCCTTTTAGAATTTCTGCTTACTACTAATAGGTAATTGCCTGTGGCTCTGACAAAAGGCAGTTGAAGGAAAGACAGAGAGAATGAGGGAGAGAGGAGGTGGAGAGCAGAAAAGCATATTAGACTTGGAGTATATTTTGTCAACAACACAATATGACATACTTAAAATGAAGGCAGCTTAAATGAAGTCTGGCTACTCTTTGTGTTTTGGCCAATTATGTTACAAACATATAGATGGGGATACATTATGGAGATTTATTTGTGTGTCTCAGTGACTCATGTCCCCGTGTTAAAGGAAACGTTTTGCTATAACTTCTGTAGATTTCCTTTCCTGTTGCTGTTCGCAGTTGCAGAACACCCACTTTAAGGATTTAGCAACAGACTCACCACTATTTCCCCTTTTTGGTTTTATTTCTCACACTATGCTCTGCTCTTTAGAAATTGATTTAAAAGGAGTTAAAGAATTGATTTACTTTTTTATTTCCCCCTTCCTGAACTTAATTAATCATGGCGGTTAAGACATAGTGACCTTTTGTGTGAACAGTGTCCGAAACCCCAGACTGATTAAACCAATGTTTTTCACTTCCTGTTTTTAAATGGTCAGAACATGTTTTCCATACTATGAAATACTAAGAAAAAAAATTGAAAATTATTGCCATATACTGTACTAAATCTAACAAAGGCCCTTGAACAAATGTTTAACAAAAAAACTTTGTGAAAGACTCTAATAACTTATTTTTAAACATTTAAAAAAAAATAAGCTTTAAGTACTTATAAAGCACCATCTTATCTTAGTATTGCTTTTTTAATCCTAAGTGTATGAAGGGTGTGAACTGGAATTATTAGGTATTAAACTACAAAGGATGATAAATGTCTCATCTACAATACTGAGGGACCAGAAAATCAGATTAAACATGGATTAAAGATGACTTTGTTTTTTTTTTGTTTTTTTTAAATTGAGTGGTTCATAACTTAGATGAGGATGCAGCTACCTAGCTTTAACCTCATTCAGAAACAAGTTTAGTAAAGTTTTCCTTTTCAGTCTGGCACAAGTATCAAAATGAAAGGAGCAGCAAATTGCTTGATGTGAAGATAAAGGAGAGCCATCAGAGAGGCTTGCCACTCACCACACAGCAGCTGCAGCAGACCCAGAAAGACAAGAGGCTCTTATCAGCCCTGATAGCACCAGATGAAACAGTGTGGCTCAAAGCAGCTCAAATTGGAGGACGTGTGTGTGTGTGTGTGTGTGTTGGCCAAGAAGCAGCAGAGGCAGCAACATCCTTGTTTTGCATTTGTGAAACTGTGCTATTTTCCAAGAAGAAACATGTGACTGATGGGGCCCAGTTATGGAACGGAAGAGAAGGGAGTTGACATTGCTCAAATTCTTCTTTTTGAGAAAAAAAAAGAACAAAAAAAAAATCTGTACAGGGCAACACGGTGGTGTGGTGGTTAGCACTGTTGCTTCACAGCTAGAAACTCTGGGTTTGAATCCACCCTGGCCCGGGCCTTTCTATGTAGCGCTTGCATGTTGTCTGTGTGGGTTTTCTGAGGGTACTCTGACTTCTTTCCACAGTCCAAAGACATGCAGTTACTGGGATTAGGTTAATTGGTGATTCTAAAGTGCCCATAGGTGTGAATGGTTGTCTGTCTCTCTGTGTCAGCCCTGCGACAGGCTGGTGGCCTGTACAGTGTGTACCCTGCGTCTCGCCCTATGACAGCTTAGATAGGCTCCAGCCCCCCCCCTGCAACCCTGAACAGGATAAGCGGAAGAGAATGGATGGAATTCTTTACAAGTGATTTTGGCTGTTCTATTTTTGTCACACTAATAGATTGCAATGTGTTTGTTAATGGAGTTAAAAGGACAGTCATTATACCTCGACTCATAGTTGTTAAATTTATTAAATGTCAAGCGAATTGGATTTTCAGTACTTTCCCTCGAAGATGTTAACACAGCAGCTGTCAAATGTCCTTCGGCAGGACTCCGGGGAGCCTTGTTGCAAGAAGAATTTGATAATTCTGGTTCAGGCTGACCCCTCTAGGTTGAGTGTGACCTTTGAAGTAGCTTCAAAAATGCAGTCATCTCCCTCTCTGAGCCTGTCTAAGACTTTGTCGGCATGGTAATAGAACAAGCTCTTAAAAGGGATTGTAAACTGTGCCTTGACTGCCCCCAAAGGCACTTGAAACCAGTTGCCATATCATGATTATTAGCTTATTAAATTGTAAAATGAATATGTGGCTTAGGTCTCATTTCAAATTGTGCACAAAGTGACCCAGCAAGCTCACCCACTCGACTTTGAATCCAACAGCTGCATCCCTGCACAGTCACTCTGCTGCCCTCAAAAGCATAATGGAAGCAAACTGTTAATCAGGAGGCCACTGGAGGAGGAATTAAATGGACACAGTGGTAGGTTTTAGGGTAGGAATCAACCGGAGAAAAGAAAAGCAGGCATTAATTAAAAATACATTAACTGGTTATCATGAGTTGACATATTTTGCTTGATCTTTTTTCCTAATCAGCAATAATGAACGAAGTGTTTCCATCCACTGGGTATTACATGCTATGTTTCAGTGAGCAGTAAAATTAGCTGAGGGCCCTGAAGCTAAATTGAACCGATGAAGCTTTGCTAAGTTTGATTACGGTTTTTGCACTGTACTCCTCTTTACATTCTTATTCACATTAGAGATGTGGCTAAGCTCAAATTAGTCATTGCTGGAAACATGATCTCATATCTATCTGCTTCTATCCAGTGAATTAGTGTAGTTAAACTGCAGTAACAACCGCTGTAATCATGGCTTCTGCTAATCATGAATGCTCAATTTCAAATATAAAAATATTGAACTACCCTCTGTTCAAACAACAACACTGAAGAACTACAGTCAGCCCAGTTAGACAAATTCAACATACCAGTTGAGTAAACTACTGACTGCACTGATTAAGATTTTCTGTTGCCAAATATGCAAAAAAATACCAGACATAATATTTTTTGTCAATAAAATCATAATAGAACCTCAGTTACTCAGGGTGCTGTTGCCTGTAGAGGTCTGTGCATCCCCCCATACATATGTCTCCCCAGACCATCACTGACCCACCGTCAAACTAGTTATGTTAAATAATATTACAGGCAGCATATTGTTCTCAATGGCTTCTCCAGACCCTGCTCTCATCAGTGAAAAGCAGAGGGTACCAGTGGTGGACCTGCCAATTCTGGTATTCTATAGCAAATGCTAACTGGGACCCACAGTGCCAAGAAGTGAGCACATTGCCCACTAGAGGACATGTGGTCTTCAGGCCACCCTCATGAAGTCTGTTTCTGATTGTTTGATTAGAGACATTCACACCAGTGGCCTGCTGGAGATCATTCTGCAGAGCTCTGGTAGTGCTCATCCTGTTCCTCCTTGCACGAAGGAGAAGATACCAGTCCTGCTGATGGGTTAACGGCCTTTAACAGTCCTGCCCAGCTCTCCTAGAGATAGATCTTCTATGCTCCTGATACTGTGCTGGGAGACACAGCAAGCCTTCTGGCAAAGATGAGTATTGATGCACCAACTTGGAGGAGTTGGAGATCCAGGTACTGCCTCATGCTAGCAGTAGTCACACTGACCCTAGCCAAATGCAAAACTAGAGAAAAAACAGTCAGAAATGAGGAGGAGGGGAAAATGTCAGTTGCAGAGCTTCCACCTGTAAAACTATTCCTGGGCGTTTCCTCATTGTTGCCCTTCTAGTGCAGCTGTTGTAAATTTCATTGACATGAAAGCAGCTGAAACAGATTAAAAGGCCCCTCTGCTACTGTACTTAACCGACCAGATGAACATCTCAGAAGTGAACTGGCTTGATGCTATACTCTGGTTAAAAAGTGTTCCTTTATTTTTTTGAGCAGTGTGCATATATAAATTACATTTTTTTTAACAATAATATAAATGCACAGAAAACTGGTCAAAAGGTTAAGAGGCTTGTTGGATAATTGGCTGAAAAAGCAAATCTTCCTTGTCATTTTCAAGAACACTATTCAGTATTGTGAAAAATTTAACAAACAAGAGACAGATGTTTCTTATGGTTTGGGGTTTTGGGGGGATTTTTAAGATTTCATTATGCTTTCTATTTGTCTTGTTGCTTTTGGTTTTACTTCCTGGTTTATTTTGATTTTCTGTTTAATTAGTCGACTAGTTTTATAGTTCTTAAGTCTTATTTTTTTCTTGTAAGTCTGTGTGAATCTGTGACCTGTCATGACTTTGTTTCCTCCTCCACTGTTCCATCGTTCCCTCTTTCCCAGTTTACTGGTTTGGTGTCTGCCTGCTCTCACTCTCTCTCTGAAACCTTTTTGTGAACCAGTGTAAAGGTGGAATTTGTGTGTTGTGTGTTCTAGGTACCTACGTCTGTTATTAAAGCTTGTTTTGTTACCCTTCTACTTGCCTGTTTTGTGTCCCACATTTTGATCTGCTTTTGAACAAAATCAAAAGACTGTAAAAATAAAAATCTATAAACTGGTTCTTTTTTCTTCTTTTTTAAAAAAATACTTATTAAAGAGTCTGTTATAAATATAATTCAAAGATCTTATCCCCCAGTTCATTTACAACTTTTTTACCAGAGCTTCAAACCATTAAAATATCAACCTCCAGAGAAGCTAAGCACATTTCATTCTCTGAGGAAGATGCTGAAAGAGAACTAATGGAACTGGAAAGAGCTAATACAAAGAATTAAGGAATAGACATTCAAAAAATATATCTTTGTTCAAAATACAGCAGCCATGCTACTCATCTGAGACTCATCTTAGGCACTTATGTCAAGGGATATTGTGGCTCCTTTGAAAAGGAAAACCTCAAATCAGAAGTGCCTGACTCCATGATGTGACTCACAAAAGTGCAGCTTAAAGCAGATAATCCGTAAGCTGGAGAGGAAATGGTGTCTCACTAATTTAGATGATCTTCGTTTAGCCTGAAGCAAGAGTTTGTTGTCTATGAAAAGGCCCTCCATAAAGCTAGGTCATCTTACTATTCATCATTAATTGAAGAAAATAAGAACAACCCAGGTTTCCTTTCAGCACTGTAGCCAGGCTGACAAAGACTCAGAGCTCTGTTGAGCCAAGTATTCCTCCAGCTTTAACTAGAAATGACTCATGAATGTCTTCAAATAAAATTTTAACCAATACAGAAAAAAAAATTCTTCATAACCATCTCACAGATTACATCTCTGTCTGTTTGTTGATAGCTGCTTTCAGTACTGCTCATCTTTTAGACTCTCCGATTGATCTTTCCGAGTTAATTTCAGTTAATTCCTCCAAGCCATGACGTGCCTATTAGACCTCATTCCTGCTCAAATAAGTCCTACCATTAATTAAAGCTTCAATCTTAAATATGGCGATTTTCAGTCAGGGTTCAGAATTCATCACAATACAGAAACAGCATTAGTGAAGGTTACAAATGGTCTTATGGCCTCTGACAGTGGACTCATATCTGTGCTTGTCCTGCTAGACCTCGGTGCAGCTTTCGATAATCTTGACCATAAATTTTTTTTACAGAGACTGGAGCATGCCACAGGTATTGAAGGTACTGCACTGCAGTGGTTTGAATAATATTCATCTAAAAGACTCCAATTTGTTCATGTAAAAGGGTTCTGCTCGAGGACGAATTGTATTCACACTATTCATGCTGCCCTTATGCAGTATTATTAGAAAGTATTCAATACATCTTCATTGTTATGCAGATGATACCCACCTTTAGCTATGCATGAAACCAGATGGCACACATCAATTAGTTAAACTGTAGGAATGTCTTACAGACATTCACTCCCCTCAGCCCCAACCAATCACAACAGATGACAGCCCCCTCCAAGGGCCTGGTTCTGCCAGAGGGTTCTTCCTGTTAAAAAAAAGAGTTTTACCTTCCCACTGTCACCAAATGCTTGCTAATGCTGTTTTGTCCATTAGGTCTTATCTGTAATTACTGTGAGGTCTAAATAAATCAGCAGACCAAAGCCCTTGATAGACCTGACAAAAGCTTATTCTGCATGCTTCTTAAAATGTTATTATTCTTGGATGATTTGTAATTTTTGCTACCTTAACCCAGTCCACTATGGTCGTATACAGTGGCCAAACTATAAAAACTGTGTTTTTGTCCCAATTATTATGGAGGGCACTTTATGGCAGGAGAAGAAAACTTACCATAATCATTAACCAAAATTAGCCTCTGGGAGTCCAGATACCTAACTGTAAAGACCTCTCACTGCAAAGGTAGGTATCGTGCCACAAAAGGAGAAACTGGGAGAATAACATGGGAATCCAATATTTCACAGTGTTAATGTTTTAGTTGAGATTAACGAAATGGAGCAAGTCATAATATAAGATGTTCAAACTCTGTGATCACATTTATAATTTATGCTTATAAATGTAGTTTACAAAAATGTAGTCTGTTATAAATGTATATTGCAATTGCAAATGCAACCATATATTAGAAATGCAATTAGAATTGCATCCATATATTGCCCAAACAGCAGTATTGATACTGACCTGATGGTATATACAGTACCAATCAAAGGTTTGGGCACACCTTCTAACTCAGTGGATTTTCATTATTTAGAAATGTCTGCATTGTAGATTAATACTCTTCCCGTTTTAGATTCTTCAAACTAGGCGACTCTTGCTTAGATGACAGCTTTGCACATCTTGGCATTTTATCAGTCATCTTTATGAGGTAGGCAGCTGGAATGGTCTTCAATTAAAAGCTGTGGCTTGTCAAGTGTTAATTTCTTTCCCTCTAAATGTGCTTGAAACCATTAGTTATTTTGAAGAGGTAAAGCTGGTATACACTGAATAGTCCATGTTCTACTCAACTAAACAAAGAAAAACAACAGTCCATCATTACTTTAAGAAATGGAGATCAGTCAATCCAAAAAGATTCAAGAACTTCACAAGTATCCTCAAGTGCAGTCGTACAGGCCATCAAAGATTATGATGAAACTGGCTCTCACCATTCCAGAAAAGGAAGACTAAGAGTTATCGCCAAGCTACGAAAGGGCTATTTGACCAAGAAATAGGGTGAGGGAACGTTACATCAGATGGCTTGGCCAACATAATCACCTGATCTAAACCCAGTTGAAATGGTTTGGGATGGATTGGACTGCAGAGTGAAGGCAAAGCAGCCAACCCCTCAGCACCTCTGGGAACTCCTTTAAGACTGTTGGAAAACCATTTCAGGTGATGACCTCAGGAAGCTGATTGACAGAATTCCAAGGATGTGCAAAGCTGCAGTCAAAGCAAAAAGTGCAGACTCTGAAGAATCTAAAATGTAAAACATCTTTTGGTTTGTTGAAC
Organism: Apistogramma diplotaenia; assembly: GCA_015052665.1. Classification (NCBI taxonomy): domain Eukaryota; kingdom Metazoa; phylum Chordata; class Actinopteri; order Cichliformes; family Cichlidae; genus Apistogramma; species Apistogramma diplotaenia. Next base: position 10,405 of record VOQJ01015393.1, read on the forward strand.
ACGTTTAAGTTTACTACATGTGTTTCTTCATAGTCCGGATGACTTCAGCATTAATTTATGATGTAGGAAAAAAAATGTAAATGACCAATGCCAGTGGTAAATGTTTATCTGTCATGTTAATCTAAATGTTTAAAGATAATATAATGAGGACCTTTAAGATTGTAAAACTGTTTTATTATTTTAATTAATATACAGTAGTAGTATCAATAAACAAACGTGTCCGTATTGGCTATCACCTAAATTATTTTAATCTTCAGCTCTGGTATTTCTCTCAACAGTTGGTGCATCCTTAATAATTTTAATGTGTCTCCATAAATTTGCAGTTATATTTTCTGCACATTCATGGTACTTCACTCATAACCATAATCACATTCAACATTCACACTGTTTAATGTGTGTATACACGCCTGAGTTGTGTTACGCCACTGAGCGTGGCCTCTGGCACTACACTGCTCTGTCGACCTTCTGGGTTGGTTGAGTGAGCCTGTGAAACACTGTGTGTGTGAGAGGGAAAGATAGAGAAAGGAGAGGGTCAGACAAGCTCCAGCTCACGCTCCTGCTCCTTACATGCACCCAATCCACTCCTATCTAGTACCTGTCACACGCTGGCTGCAAAATGGAATTGACTATTGATTTCCCCCTTACCACAGGTCAGTTGTGCCGACAGGCTATAGTGAGCTCAGTGAGAACCTTGCGTGAGACAACAAGAGGAGGGGAAGGAACACGAGAAGGAAATACACATATTTCAAAACACACAAGCACACACACGTTCTTATTTACCGAACCTTTGCAACAGGAGACAGTCAGCATTGCTTTAAAGGGGGTGTGTCACAACATGGAGAGGAACATACTCAGGACTGGAAAACCTTGATAAATCAGTGGTGGGACTTAAAAGGCAGAACAAAGTAGTAAAAAAAAAAGCATATATATGAGATATTTTAAGATCGTGCTAAATAGAATTAGAGAAATGACACCTAAAACTGTTTTGACTTTGACCTTTTTGGCTTTTTAAAATAAAGAGTGAAGTATATTACCCATACGACAGTCTTTTTCACACACAAACTTTAGTAATGGAGTTCCACAGGGTTCTGTGCTGGAACCAATATTTTTTCTGTTTCCTGCATTACATACATTTTTATTATTATGTAGATGATACCCAGCTATATTTTTCTATGAAGCCAGATGACCCAAATCAATTATTGTACATTGCACTAAAATTCGTGGTAATGCTTACCCTGGATGGCATTACCATGGCTTCCAGTAACATCGCGAGAAATCTTGTAAAAAAATTTTTTTATCAACAAATACGTTGAACAAATATTCAGGACCGCTTTCTTTCATCTGCACAAAATAACACCCTGCCTCAGAGTGGTTCATGCATTTATTACATCTAGTTTGGACTATCAAATTTGTTTTTATCAGGTTGCTCTAAAAACATCTTAAAAACACTGCAGCAAGAGTACTGACACAGACTAGAGAGACAATATCTCTCCTAAATTAGCTTCTCTTCATTGGCTCTTAGAGTTTCTCACATAAAATGTCTTGAATAAACAGGCCCCATTATATCTTTTAAAGCCTACATAGTACCATATTGTCCGAATGCAGCACGTTGCTCTGGGACTGCAGGCTTGCTTGTGGTTCCTAGAGTTTCTAAAAGTAGACAGGAAGGCACAGCCTCCAGCTATACCTTGGTCATAACCAGCTCCCCAGTACACCACCACTGCAATTAATGATCAATCATTTTTAAACTCTCTCTTTCTCTTATAGTCTGTCTCTTGTCCTGTTTCCCTTTGTTTCCTTCCCTTTCCCCTCACCCCCAACAGCATATGGTCGCCCCTCCCTGAGCCTGGTTCTGCCAAAGGTTTTTTACTGTCACCAAGTGCTAACTCATAGTGCTTACTGGGGTACTAATTTCAGTACAGATTGTCTGTGTAGTTTTCACTGCAGTCTGAAGGTAAATCTGAGTGTGCAAGAGATGATTATGAAAGGAGGAATAATAAATCTTTAATGCATTAGTATCTGTTAAGTTAAATATTAAAATTTCAAATAAAAGAGTAGAAGATTAAAATGGCATAAAGACCAATTCTCCAAAAAGCAGTGCTCATTTAACTGAAAAGTGTATTTAATTAGAGTTAGGAAAGAAAAATTATTGATCATAAAATGAAGTGGCCTTCACCACAGAGTGATGTAATTAATTTATAGAAAAAATTGGTATATTAGTCTGATGGTTTATTTAATGAAAGTATATTATAAAAGTTAAAATATCCTCAATTTATGCACAAGCTATTAAACACATAATTTAATATCCAAAAATGTGCCAACTTACAGTATACTACCAATCAAAATGTTGAACACGCTTACTTTTGACTGATACTGCAGTTGCTGAGACGGTTTTACAAATCCATTACAAAGTTTTGTTTCATTTTGTTTAGGGTGCTGAGGGAAAATGCAGCGCCTTAGTGTTTGCACATTTTTTCAGGCAAGCAGAAATGCTTTCTCCAGCAGACATGATGAAGAGCCCGTCAAGGCTATTTTAGCCTAGTTTGCAGACAAATCGTCCCGAACAATAGCGGTCAGTGCAGTAAGGAACGCAGTGTTTCAGTGTATGAATTTAAGAGTGCAAATATTTACAGTGTGTACAAATGAAAGTGTGTTAAATATATTTTGCCTGCCAGTAAGAGTCTAGTTGTGTTTGAGATTGTCAAGGAGGTGTTGACTTAAGTCTCTCTTGGAGCCTTTACTCTTCACAATGTTGACCAGCAGAATGGGTTTATGGTCTACAAGCTTACACATACAGTAGCTAATTCCTGCAATTCCTCTCACCTTTTAGTCCTATTTAAATCTGTACAAAGGGTCATTAAGCCATTGATCGAGGTTAAGGAAGCAAATGATCGCAGGATAATCAGAGCATGTTTTTTTTGTGCGTGTTCATCCTTTTTCCTTGCCATCCAAAATATTTTCTGCAAGATTTAAATGCCACTTGTAGGCTTTGAATTGAGCCCAAAATCAGTAAATATCAGGCTTCTAACTCACTGACTGCAGCTGCTGAATGGTCCTCTTCTTCCAGCCAACGTAAGATCCTTTGACATATATAGACACTCTTGACCACCTTCCTCCCTGCTTCCCATAAGCAGTTGACCGCTTTATTTTGTTATGCCATTAATTTTCTTATTCACGTTGAGATTGAGTGCTCATATCCACTCAGGCTCTTGATTGATTTATGGGTCGATCAGTGGTGGACTACACCGCACACAAACTCACTTTCACTGAAAAGTGAAGCTTTCGTGTCATTACTCCTATGCAGACAATTTATTTGCACTTCCAGATCATATTCTGCATAGGCAAAATATTTTTAAAGATAAATGTGCATTTTTTTTTAGAGAAAGTTAAACTTCAAATTTAATTTTAACCATTTTTATTAGGAATGCCACATCACCACAGTAACATGCCATCACTGAAACATCAAGGCTATTTGAAAAAATTATCCTAGTCACTAGTAGTACTTGCAAACAGATTGTAAACAGATTATGGATTTGTCAAAGGCTGACCCTCTATTAAACAGCACCTGTGTACAACAATGTGAGCCAAAGGATCTCTACCCATTAGAACCAACAGATGGCACTCTGGTAACATCCAGGTCACAGTGAGTTAATAGCTTATGAAGTGGGGGAGGGAGAGAAAAAATGATGCAGAATCATAACCAATTTTAAATTTTGTATTCAGTAGGGAACGAGTAATGGCACTCATTTTGGAGTTACAGGTGAAACAATGTAGAAGCTCGTGTACAGATAAATTGGACATCCCTCCCCAGGCAGATACGATTGCAGAATCATACTGACCGCCCCCCCCCAACCACACAAAATGCCTGCCTGTTAACTTGAAGAAATCGTCACAGGGACACCATCTGACAGCAAAGCTACATGCCAGGCCCTTTAATGTCAGGCCATTTTGTTTGACTAAGTCTAACGGGATCTGATTTTGCTTCTGTCAGACCACCAAGGGGCTGGGTTACCTTGAACAAAATGTTTGACATTGAGGCCAGGAAATCTATATCTCCAACCACCAAGCACAGGAGAACCCCAGCTAGTCATTGCGACTCCATGGCCTTTGTTACGAAAGCGATTTGAACCAAGGACAGGGACGTTTCTTCCTAGGCCATATGCTGTTAGACCTCGCTGGTAAGCACCATGACCCCAGCTTTGGGGCACAGGGAGCGCATGGAGAGAAGTGCCATGCCTATTTGGGACAGACTCATCAACAACAAGGTCACGCTCACTATGGACAGACGAATGACCTTCAGGATCCCCATTCACAAGGGCAAACTGGCTGGGGGCTTCAGCCAGTCTTGGTGGGGCAATATGCTTGACCTTAAAACTGGACTCGCGGTTACTAACTGACTGTCCTCTGGGAAAGCTGTGCACCAAGTCGGGGGTGTATTTGCTCTGAACTGGTCTGCGAGGGCTGTGGCTCAGTAGGAATCTGTCAGATATCCCGAGGTTAGCTTCTTTAGGCATCATGTTATCAAAAGTTGGCCAATTTTGTTGGGAGGAGACCATGTCTGGGTCAGTCTCAACCCATTCATGACTGTAGGGGTGAGGGGGAATTCCACGGTCAGCTGGTCCAGAGAGATCAGGGGCTCCATGAACCCCGGGATAATCCAAACCCAAGGCAGCTGCACGGGCTACAGCAAAATATGCAAAAAACAAAAAGGTAAAGTAGCAATTCTGTGCTCTCTGGTTCATTGTTGTGAAATGTCAAATATACCCACTAATTGGTAATTATATTAAAAAAAAGCAGTAACAGCCATTGAAGTGCACTACATACCTCTTGCTGTTTTAGCACAATAGGCACCACCAGCTGACACAGAGTGGAGAACAATAGTGCTGGAAAAGACACACACAAAAACAGTAAGCCAAATAGCACAGCTCTGAGCAGCTATAATTGTTTTGGGTTTTTTTTTTTTACCACAGAAATCCTTAAGCTTTAAATACCTGAGGAAAACCACAAGAAGTACACTCATTCCTGCAGTCATTTCCACATAACCTTCATGACAGCACAATTACTGAAACACTTGCCTCTTGACTTCTTTTGTAGCCACTCGGACTGCCTAAAGCCTCACCCTGGCTTGATTTACTAATTGCAGACAGCTGGTTGTCATAGAGACCAAAACTCAGCCACTGAATCTAGTCAGCCACTGGGAAATTGCTTCATTACAGAAAATTAGTTAAAATGCTTGCTTGTAGCAGAACTCTGCAAAACAAGACATTTTGATATTTTACATTTAAGGGAAGAGTAACATATTTTTTTTTAAATAAAAAAATTGGTAGGCACGGCAACACAAGTTTGAATCGTAAAATGTGCGTTTTAACAATTCTAGCAATTTAATTATAGTATAACCTCAGAACTTATTATCTGGACAGTAGCTAATTAAAACTTCTAATTCACTGGACCCAGAAGAATGTTAATTATATACAATGTCTACAGGATCACTATAACACCACTGATTTAGAATGATCTCATTAAACTTAACCTTGTTCATTAAAAGGTTCAAAGAGCATAGGCAACACATAAAAGTGTACATAGTGTACATACAGCAGCAACAATCTATTACTTGTGCTTTAAAATAAGCACAATTAATATTTTTAATTTAGAGAAGAAAGAGCAGAGGTTGGATTCCTGCTGCTTGATATGTCTGAGGTGGCAATGAAGCAGCTGAGAGCGGTGGAAACATTTAATAATTCACCCAAATTATTTCTGTCAGGACTGACAAGCTAAACAGGGCCTTGATTTAATTCTGTAATTGCACGTTCACCTTTACCCTGAACCCATACTTTGGTAATTAATAGGACCGAGCTTTATTTGAAGTGTGGCACGGCAAGTAATGGAATTTAAATTGCAGGTGATGTGAAACCAAAGATGTGAATGCCTGCTTGGCCGAGGAGCTCGTGTTATTTCCTCCACCACGGTGTCACCCTAGAGGAGAGCAGTGCCAAAAAGTGGCACGAACCTTCAATCAACCTACAGACCTAATCCTTTGCTCCTACACTTGGAAGAACCATCTGTCTAGTGCTAAATATGGGCTAGACTGGTCTTGAACTTTGCTGTCTGACTTGTGGATTTCTGTAGAGCTCAGAGGCCCAAATACACACACTTTAGTGGTGGTGACTTATCCATCGCCAAACTGACTGCATTGGCCTTGTGTTGGCTGACATTTCTAGGGACTTTAAGGACTTATATATGGTGTAAAAGGCTGGCTTGCTTGACACACACTCTCTGTAGGCAAGTGATGGTATTCATGGTCAGCAAAAGAGGTCCAGAGCTCCACTTTGCAACCTCAGGGTGATGGTGAGCCTTCTTGCTGGTCTCAGATCACCTCCATTGGCCCTCATTTGTGACAAGCAGGAGGTCTGCAGTGTAATTTTCATGAGATGCAGCCGACACTGACACCTGAAACACAATGTTTTAGTAATGGTAGTTTCAAACAAATGGTAGCAATTAGAACTCCTAATGAAACCACTAATTTTGAAAAATTCATTTATAATTTTTGTGTGTGTGTGTGTGTGTGTAGGGGGGGGGGTGTTCTAAACTCATGTAAATATGTATCAGAATCAATTAGGCCTAATAATATAGAGTCCTTAGAGGATTCACATCAAAGCACATAAGCACACAATCCAATTAAGAGTGTTTACATTTTAGATTGAAATGCTCACTGTTCCGCTCTTAAACCCAATCCGCATATCAGTAAACAGTATTTGCCAGAGTGTATATTGCAGTGGTTGTGTGTAGGTGTAAGTGAGCATGTTTGTATGTGTGTGTGTGAGAGGGAGATAAAGAGTGAGAATATATGCAACTTTTTATATGGTTTCGAGCATTTGCTTATATCTTAAATAATTCAACCCTAAATCTGATGCTGCAGACCACATGAGAATTGGTAGCTGGGACTTACATTTTATTATTATTTTTTAAATGTGGTAGCATTACAGTGAAAAAAAATGTAGACAAAGACAGCTGAAGGCAGTGTACAAACAGTATCAAAGCTTTTTTTTATTTTTTATTATTGTTTAGAACAGAAAGGTGTAAAACCAAGAAAAAAAAGCCCTTTTGTGTTGCAGGTAGATATCCAGAGGATAAAGAGCTGGAATAACTAAGAAGCTCACTACTTAAACTTGAGGCTGTGGTGACATACAAAAATACAGGCATACACAGAGTAGCATCTGAGAGAAATTAAGAAAGTTTGAATGTCATAAAGGTTAAAAATGGTGTGATGGAAGAAGCTTTTTCTTTTGTTACAGGAATGTCATGTTCCAGATGGACACACTGTATCAACCTTTATGTAAATTTACATGAGCCTTTGTTAGATTAATAAACTGGAATTTATTGACTTAGTAACTGTTTCAATAAATTCCTGTTATTTATTTATTTTTTGCCCTTCCCATTTCTACTCTTTTGTTGCTGCCTCCTCATTCGTTCTCTCACAACTGTGGACAACCGTGGATACTGAACTCTTTGAGCTCTAGGGCTCAGGCTGCCTCCGAAACACGAATAGCAATCAGCAGAGGGAGCGAGAGAAAGAAGAGGAGGGGCGCGTGCGCGCGCACACACACACACACACACACACACACACACACACACACACACACACACACACACACACACACAGAGAAATTAAACACCCAGTC
>VOQJ01015394.1:0-10405 GCA_015052665.1 Apistogramma diplotaenia
TGATGGTAAACACTAACGGATCCACGATTCTTCATGTTTGCCACTGAAGTTTGTTCAAAAAATCAAGTACATTTTTAAAAAAGTATGTACAAATATAGTCCTCATTGTGTTAACATGGGAACCCCCCAGCAGCCCAGGCCTACTGCAGCACAACTAAGGGAGGGTTCAGGGTCACCTGATCCAGCCCTAACTATAAGCTTTATCGTAAAGGAAAGTTTGAAGCCTAATCTTAAAAGTAGAGAGGGTGTCTGTCTCCTGAAGCCAAACTGGGAGCTGGTTCCACAGAAGAGGGGCCTGAAAGCTGAAGGCTCTGCCTCCCATTCTACTCTTAAGTATCCTAGCAACCACAAGTAAGCCAGCAGTCTGAGAGCGAAGTGCTCTGCTGGGGTGATATGGCACTATGAGGTCTTTAAGATAAGATGGGCCTGATTATTCAAGACCTTGTATGTGAGAAGGATTTTAAATTCTATTCTAGATTTAACAGGGAGCCAATGAAGAGAAGCCAGTATGGGAGAAACATGCTCTCTCGGCCTGATAATAGTGAATTACAATAATCCAGCCTCGTTTTTCAGACAGGCTGTTTCTAATTGTGATGATATTACTAAAACCGTGTTGCTCTTAAGCTGAAGCTGCCTGACCTGGTGCTGTTATTTGGAGACATCGCCACAATAAGAGCCTCACCTTGGCCTTCACGAATACAACTGCGTTTACAAGAATAACACAAACAGGAAACATCCACTTTCATGACAGCTACCTCCAGCTAATCCAGGACTCCTTACTTTTTTATGCTCCATCTGGATATGATTTGGGCGTCGAGAGGAGGGAGCCATGCTGCCCTGACCATGCTGAGCCAAGAAATACTTTTCCTATTCGTTTTACTTCCTTGGGCAAATATTAAGAGCATTTAAGTTTGTGTGTGTGTGTTGGGGGGAGGGGTGCAATGAAGAAGGAACATAAGAAAACCTAGAAAGTGTTTAAAAGATGGATTTTATATATTCAGAATGTGAAAACAGAGCTGAAATGAATAAAATATCTGAGCATTAGACACTGAACTGCTCCTAAAGTGCAGGAAAAGCGATGCCTATAAGCTTCTCTAGAAGAAAGGTGAGAAAAGCAAAGGACAAGAATGGAAAAATAAGAGGAAAAGCAGAAATTTGGAAGCAAAGAGAAGCATGTGGTTGTGATTTGCATGGAGAGGTATCTCCTGTGCTTCCCTCCCACGGTATTGAGCTTTTTCTCTGACAGACCAAAAGAGCTGCAGGAGGTGAGTGCTGCCAGGAAAAATAAAAGTACAGGCGGGAGGAGGAGGAGGAGGAGGAGAGGGTTAGAGTTGGGGGTGAGGGTGAGGGTGGTGGTGGGTTACTGTGAACAAAGGAAGTCAGTCAGGCCAGATGCAGAGGGCTAGAGTAACATATAGGGTGAACAGGCCTTAAAATAAACACAGCATCCAGAGATGGATGTCTGGCTGGCGCGCTCTCTGGGACCCACATCTGGAGGTCTAACTAGTTTCTATCATTAGACATCATTACTGCTGCTCCTCCTTCAGCTCTGCACGCTGAAGCCTCCACGGTCGGGGACAGCAGCATCAAATTGAGTCTCCGTCTGTGTTTCAGGCTGTTGCTTTCTGATGATATTTTTTGCTTGTTAGTGACATGTTGTAGCCCTGCTCATTAGCCACAGACAAGCCCCGGCATTTGGGAGTGAATCCAGAGACTGTCGGACCAGTTTCCTACCCAGACCAATTTATATGCTGTTTACCCCCACTGCTTTTGCATCCAGATACAAGCATTATCCATGTCATCATTAGGCAGACACTCACAACAGGGGACTTTGCCTTTTTTAATGATGTATAAAAGTGATACGAGGTAACTGTTGTAAATTATGCTTAAACTATCCGAAGTAATGTAGCATATGCACAGTAATGCCCTAAAGGTTTGAGACTCAAACTGCACTTCATTTCTGCTGCTCGCTGCTTCATGCATCCTTTGTGTACTGTGTAATATTCCCCGGATGGAGCATGGAAGGATCTCTCTGCTGCAGTGTTGTGCAAAAATCTTTTACATGTACAATAAAACTGCAGACACATTGGAAAGCAATTTAGGACCGATTTTAGGATTTATATTAAAGCTTATTTTTTGTTTTACTAGTCAAAATACCTGGATACAACTACTGGTTTTGGGCTCACAACCAAGGTCCAGTTCAGGGACTCCGGTTAGCTGAGGTGAAGACTAGCAACAGCTAGCAGCTACAGCTGACTGTGTCCCTGTGCCACCTGTCAGTCAGAGACCACGCCCCTAATAATGCAGATTTTAAATCTTAATCCAATACAGCTGTTATGAAGGGGGAAATTATCCACAGAGACCAAAGCAGTTTCTGTATCAGGCTGTAAATTATTTCTGCTGGAACCTTTTAACATGGGAGTCTGCGACTGACTCACTGTGGCGCCTCTGCTGGACTGCAGAGGAACTGTAGATGGAGGTTGGCATTTTGGCACAGTTAAAAAAGTGTGCAGGAACTGTACCACAAGAAACGATTTTTTTAAAAAGTAGACTATTGACAAAGAAATCCAAAACACGGCGAAGCAACAGGAAACACTATGACCCGACAGACTGAGAGAGAAAACACAAACCAAACACACCTGAGAGAGGAGATGATTATACACTGGTGAACCCAATCAAGACAACATCAAGGGCAGGAGAAAAAAAGGAGGAGTCACAATACAGAAACCCACATGATGAAGAAGTCTTAAAAATGTAGCAGTAAGTAAACTGAAAGCGGGACGAAGAACGAACTCACTTAGACAACAGGAAGGAGGAGACAAAGGGGGAGGAGTCACATGGCAAAGAAACAGGAACAAACAGGAACTGAAGATTAAAACCAAAATCCACAAATCAACATTGAAAAACTCAAAAGAAGTGGAAAAATATGGTCTTTAACAGAAAGCAGAGATAATTGCAAAGACCGTGACTGATAATTTTGCTCTCAGCATGAAAAAGTCATAGGCGTACAGTACGATGTCCCCAGGACACGAATATTATCCGCGTCTCTCGACTTCCTCCTTCCCTTCATCTGTCTCTGCAGTCAGCCGTTAAATAGTGAAAGGATGTATTTAGCAGACAAGGCTCTCACAGGGGCACGAGGATAAATAAGCAGGCTGACATGTACAGCAGCTTCGAGCATTCACAGCTCATAATACTGTGGACATATTTCAACTGCAGGGGAAAATCTCAGCATCGCAGCCCATAGCTCTTCTGCTCAGGATGACATTTTTCAAAAGTGTCAGCATGATGAGTTCTAGCAGCTAAACTGCAAACTGCCCTCTGGGTGTTAGCTAATCCACTTGCACTGGGGATCTGTTATGGTTTTCTTTATTTCCTGCTGTTCTAGCAGTGAATTCTCATATTGAATATGGCCACACTAATAATAAATAAGGAGGTCATTGTATCTGCAAGTAATCTCTGAGAGCCAAATGCTCACTTACACCAGTTTATTTCTATTTTTGGATCTGTATGATGTCAGAAAGAGGGGACACCCCTCATCACAGATGCCCCAACAACCTGCTAATCAGACTTTCTGTTTAGGAGAGGCAGCCAATCAGAAGAAAGATCGTTAAAGGACGGCATTAGAAGATTATTTTTGAACTGTGAATCATGCAAAGCTACTCTGTTAGTGTTAAGGCTGCCACTTTAAACGTCCATGCACATTCATCTGTATCTGCATGTAGCTGCATGCTGGTTGATAACAGCGATGTTAAATCCTCACGCTCTTAAAGGGCACATGGCCTTGTTTTTCATATGTAACTTTGATTATATGAGTGGATTTATCCTGTTAGCTTCACACAGGCAGTGAAAAACCAAGCTGAGACAACACGAACAAAAAGCTGCTCCTGTTTGTTAATCTCTCCCAAGCTGGCCTGCTGGGTGAACATGAATAATGGAAATGATGTGCAGTGTTTACAGTTCTTTTTAATTACTGAGAGCATGAAGAAAAATGAGAAAGAGGATGTTTGGTGTTTTTAGGAAGGCTTGTATAACCTGATGCAGCCTGAACGTCAAAGGTGATGACACAAAAACACGACTGATGAGCAAAGGTCTACTTAAAGCTGAAGTCTTGTTCCATTTTAGTTTGCCAGAGGTGCTGTGAAAGATTCCCTAAACGAGGCAGCTAGCCAGAGCAGCCGCCATCTGCGCTCACTCATTTGTTTACCAGTGTGTGGCTGAAGGCTGCATCTGATTGCTTCATTACAAATCCTGGAATTATTTCAGTATCTGCGAGATGAACTGTTAAATGGGGCTTCTGAATACTTTCTCTCATTATAAGTAGTACCTCCCATGCTTCGTCCTCCCTGCCGCTCAGGTTCCAGCAGCCCTGTCTCATCTGTCAAGCCAAGTGTGTCAGTCTGACTCTCCGCTCTGCTACTCCCACCTGCTGCGCTGCCATCACCTTCCAGCCTGCTCAGCCTGCATCATTCTTGCAGTGAAATCTTGTAAGTTTTTGGGTTTTATTTTACATATTTTACTCATTACTTGAAAGTTTGGCCATGAACATCTGACGCTAAAAGTTTTTACACAGGGGGTGTAAAATGTTACAATTTTTACATAGACTGTATGTAAAAGATGGACTCGCCAATCATTACATCACTGATTGGTTTCTGGACTCTGCCTTTTGAAATCGCTGTGTTTTTGACTGCCACCATGATGCCAAGCTGCATCCATAAACAATCACATCTACTAATTAGTGCAGAGTAATGGACTAATTACAGATGTTCACTCACCAAAACAGGCTTTCCTGGATGGTCCCCACATAACAACTGGCTATATTATGTGTCAGATAAAGCTGATAATAACTAACAAAAATAACTTCTAATCAACAGGGCATATACCTACAAAACAGAATCTAGCAAAGTACAAAAACAGCAGAGGATGGAAACAAACTCAAGGAAAACAGATAAACTACAGGCGGAACAACATGACACAAAGACTATACGCAGACCAACAAAAGAAGTGGAACACATCAACAAAAGGTGGCGAAAATGATGCAGGTGGAATTAGAGGGGTGAAAACAAAGACAGGAAGTAAAGCCATAAGGATGGACTATGGAAAAATAAATACCAAAATAAAACAGGAAGTGAAAACAAATAAGACAAGTAATAAACACACACACAAAAAAGTAATGGAAGCAACATAGGAAGTGATGTTTACAGCATAAAGATTAAGAGCTGAAATTATAACAAAAACCCAGTGATGTGACATATAAATTATCCTCGCTGGCCAATCACTGGACACACGTGCCTCTGGGGATTGACTCAACCTCGTGTGGCCCTGCAGAAGGACTGCATGTTTGCCACCCTGGAGGCCGCTGCTTGGCCAGAGCAGTGTTGTGCGTCGGGTTAAAAATAAGCAGCTAAAATGTTTTCACCTTGTAGGGATAACACTGGGAAGGAAGACGGTCAGAATGCGGATTTCTGTCTTCTTCGGAAGGTTTTGTTCTGCAACCTGTTCTCCTGTCAGACATTGTGAAGCATTTAATAGGTGTGAAATATTCAGCTGAATATTTAATTCATGTGGGGGTTTAAATGGTTGCAATATTTCGAAGCTCAGGTCTACAGATTCATTTAAAACTGGTAGTTGGAGCATTGTGAGGAAAGGTTCTGGTTACCACTGACCAAAGCAGCCATTATTTGTGTGTCTGAGGCTTTATTTTCTCAGTGCAAGTCACATTTCTCTGTTTTTGACAAAAACTTAAGCCACTTTTAAATGAAAGGAAAAGAGAAATGTTTGTATGGCCTGTAACTAATACGTGTGTTCATATCGAAGAGTCCAGCCAGTGACTTACAGCACATAAACAGGCTATGGGAAAATTTATCCAGAGTGTACTGATCATAAATGAAGCTTTGCATGACTGAAAGCAGAAAGTATGAGTCATGCACATTAGCCGATAGTCAGCTGACATGAAGAAAGATCAGCCATGTGGCCACTTCCAGCCGGGTGGTCCATGCAAGCTTTCAGCTCTTTATACATCCCCCTTTGCTTTGTACCTGCCACATGTGACTACAGGCTGTGCTTGCTGCCTGTTGTCACTTAAGATTTTGCTTAAAAGCAGGATTGTTGCTAATAAATTGACCATGTGTTTATTTGGATATAATTAAGCTGTTATCAGGATTAAATGACTCATACTGTCCAAATTCTGCAATACTTGACACTATTATTCAAGCAACAAATCAGTTGTTGGGTGCTGGAATTGGACCACTGTGGTTCAGTCATTTCACTATTTCAGAAAAAGTGGCGCAGCTCTTTGTTTACTAGCACAACAATTAAGATTTAATCACGGTGTAAAACCCCAGGGCTGAAGAAACGATCCAGCATGGCAGTGCCAGAAGCTGCAGTTCCTCTGCAGTCCAGCAGAGGAGCCACCAGTGAGTCAACCCCCACAGAACATGGTTACAGCCTGAAACGTAAAGTGCTTTGGTCTCTGTAGGTAATTTCCTCCTTCATAACAGATGTATGAGGGGGTGGTGCTCACAGGAGTCCAACAGTACGTCATACATGGAAATCAGATATATGTTTCAACTTAAAATAAACATATCAGCAGTTTCCAAAGTGTACGAAGAGTACTCTTTTTCAAAAGAAAATGTTGATCTTTTTCACCTGGTTCTTTGGTATTTTAATATAACAGGATGCATTTAAAACATCCTGGTGTTAAAGTGCTGGAACGCTTGGTATCAACTTTATCTGCGTAGGTTCTCAGTCATCCAGCTCAGAGCCGCCTCTGGAGCTTTAGAAAAGGGCGACTGGACTCCTTTTTGTTTCTTAAAGACATTTCACCTTCATCCCAAAGGCTTCTTCAGTTCTCAAAACAAAATATGGGCGTCGTCCCCTGGAGGTGGTTATGACTCTCTAATCACATGTGCCAAGGTGTGAAAGGAGGCCTGGGTCATTATAATCAGGGGCTTCGGATGAAACCAATTTGGGACTTCACTCCATTGTATCAAGTGATAGACTGAGGTGTGAATCAGGGTTGAGGTGCCTTTGAGCCCCTCTCAAATGGCTGCACTCCTCAACCTATCGCTAAGAGAGAGGCCCACCACCCTTTGGGGTAGATAATTTCTGCCACTTATGTTCGAGAACTCATTCGTTCAGTCACTACCCAAAGCTCATGACCCAAGGCCAGGGTAGGCGTGTACAGTTTATCGACAGCTTCACTTTCATGCTCAGCTCCCTCTTTACCATGACAGACCGGTGCAGCATCCATATCACTGTAGCACCAGTCCATCTGTCAATCTCCTGTTCCCTTCTCCTGTCACTCATGAACAAGACCCTGAGTTACTTAAACTCCTCCACTTGAGGCAGCAACTCGTCCCTGAGTGGGCACTACACCCTTTTCCAGCTGAGGACCATGGCCTCAGACTTAGAGGTGCTGATTCTCATCCCAGCTGCTTCACACTCAGCTCCAAACCATTCCACCGCGAGCTGGAGGCCACCACCTGATGAAGACCCCATCATCCACAAATATTCTGAGGCCACCAAGGTGGGAGTCTCCTGCAACTTGGCTATGCCTGGAAATTCTGTTCATTAAAATTATGAACAGAATCTGTGACGAAGGGCAGCCCTGGCAAAGTCCAACACCCACAGTTCCATTCAGTTCAGTTCAATGCTATTTTATTTATACAGCACCAAATCACAACAGTCACCTCAAGACACAGGAAACAAGTCCAACTTAATGCCAGCAATATGGACCAATCTCTTGCTGCAGTTGTACAGGGACTGAATGGCCCACAACAAGCCAGACTCCCCATATTCCAACAGTGCCTCCTACAGGATACCCCAAGGTATGTGCATGAATGCCTTCCCCAAGTCTACAAAACACATGTAGACTGAATGAACTGCTACGAATACTCAAACATCTTCCAGAGGATGAAGAGCTGGGCCAGAGTTCTGTATCAAACACTGCTCCACTAACAGAAGGACCCTCCTGTCCAGCACCCTGGCACAGACCTTACTGGGGAGGCTGAGGAGCGTGACACCCTGACAGTTGAAGCACACCCCCAGTCTCCCTTCTTAAAGATGGGGACCACCACCCTGGTCTGCCACTGCAGTAGCACCACCCCAGACCATGAAGGGGAAAAAAACGGTACCAGGACAAAAATGGCCAATTGATCCAAAGAATAAACTCCGTAGACCTAAGAGCTCCTGAGATAAACTTTTAATCACTCGAAAGAGTAAAGTTTCGGGCGTATAAAAACTATTTTTAAAAAACATCAATGATGAAATCAACATGGTTGGTTTATCAAATGAACACCTGGTTGAAATCCCTGCATCTGCTTCTGTAATATATATATATATATATATATATAAGCATTCAGTTGTTCCCACAGATCACATTGGGTAAGACAAAATGAGAAAATGATGGATTGATGCAGGTTAAGGGATTAAGGGATGCAGGTGGTACTGCACCGTACTGGCTGAAATGTGGAGCTGTGAGAAAGCAGAATTTTGCAGAATAATCTGGTGCTCTGTTTGGCAAGTCAGAGCCAGTTCCCCCACTGCCAGGCAGCAGCTGTCAGGTAGGCTTCATTGGAGACTACAGACAGGAAGGACATTTATCACAGCTCTGTGGCTCACCTGGGCCATTAATCAAATGCATATTATTCTAATCTGTCTGAAGACAGTTTGATTTCATCTTCATTATTAATCTTCTGAGAAGGCAGAGTTCTGTTTCCTCACTTGAGCTGTTTCTGGGTCGGTGGTGAGCATCTCTGTAGGAACACAGCACACTAGCAGCAGCACAGCACTGTCAGGTTGGGGCTCTGTCAACCTCATTAACCACCAGACAAGACATCAGCACATGAAGAGGCATCAATGCAGCTATCTGTCACACTCTACATATCCACTGGGACAGCTCTCCTGGCTGCACAGTGAAGGTGAATAACCAGATAATACCTGGGTGATACAGTACAGGCCACAGATCGAGCCATTCGAGTAGCATCCAGTCTAAAAATGTACTTTACATTTAGATTAGTACAAGCACTCACCAAAGCATTCAAATAATCGCAAGTTTCTAAGCTAATGCAATTTGTTTCAAGGGTTTTCTTAATTGCAGTGGTCTCCTGATACTGGTGGAGAAGCCTGCCAAAGCATTTAATTAAATATCCAGAAAGCAGGAGACAGCAGAGCACTCGTAAACCTGGACTTTGACTTCACTTTCACCCAAAGTTATTCACACGTGCAGAGATCAGAGCAGAAAATGAGTTTTCATCAGCATTTGATTGGAGTTCAGTATCTTACCCAAACACACAGCACAGAGCAGCCAGGAATTAAACCGCCGACCTTCCGATTAGTAGGTGACCTGCTTTACCTCCTGAGCCACAGCCACTACTGGTGAAGTTTCAGCTAGCATTAATTGCAGCTTGGATAAACCTCAACCTCAAAACCACACTGCCACTGCACACACAGTTACAAACCTGGCTCACTTCTTACTGTTTTACATCGCTACATCCATTTATGTTGGCTGCACCTGAGCAGGCTACGTTTCACATCACTTCTCAGGAACTTCGTCATTCCTGGAGGATCCTGTGAGCAGGTAATATGGAAGTCTGAATCTGTGCGGCATTCATTATTAAGATCAACTTTACTCCTGCTTTTTATCCCGTCTCGCTGCAAGGGAGATTTTAAACAGTTGTATTCTTGTCTAAATCATAATGCAGTGATTTAACTGTCTTTTATTTTGCTAACTTGCTTAATAATACAGGTTCCTGGTCTCATTCAAAGTCAACTTGAATAAACTAAAAAATTAAATTAAATGAAATTACATTAAATTAAATTAAATGAAATTATTTCATTATTTAAGGCACTTAGTGCTAATATAGCTCCTAAAACTCAGTGACAAACACATTTTCTCATCTTCTTCACAATAAAACCATCCTCCCCAGTGGAGACTCTTAAGTATAAGTATTCTGATTCTGATTCTGATAAAGAGCACACATCAGCACTTAATTTCATCCATCTATTCTCCTCCACTTGTCCTGTTCTGCGTTGCGCAGGGCCTGGATCCTATAACAGCAGTCATAGGGTGAGAGGCAGGGTACACCTTGTACAGGCCACAAGCCTGTTGAAGGACGCTCACACAGAGAAACAGACAGCCATTCACACTCACACCCATGGGCAATTTATGCATGCAAACTCCACACAGAAAGACCCTGTCCAAGGTAGAATCAAACCTGGGGCCTTCTGGCTGTAGGGTGTAGTGCAAACCACCACGCCACCATGCTGCCCACTTAATTTCAATACAATTCTATTTTATTTATAAAGTGTCAAATCACAACAGTCGCCTCAAGGTACAATAATTACAGAAAAAACTAACAGTCAAAATGGCCCCCTATGAGCAGCACTTGGTGACAGTGGGAAGG
>VOQJ01015395.1:0-17597 GCA_015052665.1 Apistogramma diplotaenia
ATACACACACACACACACACACACACACACACACACACACACACACACACACACACACACACTCACACACCAGTGCTCTCACATGTCTGCACACAAATGAAGATCACAGACCTTTTTGGCACCTAGTCCACCCTGCCTGCAAGAATGCAGAGATTTTTCTCCTCTGAAGTGTAAAATACTATATATACACTGTGTTTTCAACAGATGCTCCGGGAAACCAGCCTCCCATCAAACTACATGCCTCAATGAAAGGATGAGGAAAATCTTCTGTGAGCCCTTTATGTCTTTAAATGTTATGGCGTAAGCTATGTCTGCCTCAAAATGTCTGCGGGTGGCAGCAAAACATAACAGCCCCGCCCCCGCCCCTTCTCCACTGGCTGTGAATGATATTTCATAACATCTATAATCTGTGGATTGAGGACCAGCCAGATAATCCCATCATAAGAGAGGGGAACACTGGACTTTCTCAATCATATTCTGTTTGTAGCTCCGAAAGAGAGAAATCCCTACTGATTACATCATTTTCACGTCACAAATCTGCCTATCCTATCTGTGGGGAGAAGTGTCCAAAGGAAGTACGGCAACACAGACTTCATTAGATCACAAAATAAATGATTTTTTTTAAAAGAACAATTCAAAACAAATCAAGTTCATGTTGTTGATTTAACATTTTTAAACACTTTATATTGGCCCAAATGTGAGGTCATAGACCTGAGCATAGTACCTTTGAAAAAACTGTCCTGAGAGCCAGCTGAGTCCTCCATTCTGCAAAAGGTGACTGGTAGAATGAGACCAGACTAGATCAGACAACACAGGTCAAGTTGACAAAAACACAGTCTCACTCAAGAGCAGCCCAGTCCACGCCATTCAGATGAGTTTAATCATCTGCTTAAACTGAATTAACCTTCATCCAGCTAAACATCAGTGCTGATGCTACAGCTGCGTGTGAACATGTCCCTCATGGTAACTGAACGGGCGAGGTTTGGTTTACGATAGTTTGAAATGTTTACAGGCACTGGCAGGTCCAGATCCTGCTGCTGGACACTGCGATAGCTGATCCGGTCCCCTCCATTCCTCAGCCCATCCGGTTGGTGGTGGAGCTGCGGCTGAGGCGGCTGCAGGTAGAAAGGCATCTCATAGTGTGTACACGACGGACAGAAGGTCTGTGAACGTGTCAGTTTTCTGGCCATTGGAGGGGTTGAAAACAGGGCAGGGCCATTTGGGATGGAGGAGGCGGCGGCTGTAGCCGCCACAATGTTGTGATTAGAATGAACCGGCGGGAGGCGAGATGTAACGGCAAAGTCTGGCTCCTCCTCCTCCGACTCAGACTCTTCTTTCTTGCAGCAATAATACTGATGGAACAAGAGCGGGAAATTGAGAAAGATAGAAAAAAAGAAGAGATGATGAAAGATTAAAGAAGAGAAAAATGACCAAATTATGTAAAATATGTATGAGAGAGAAGTGTCTCAATGAGCACTCTGTTTTCCCGTGAGGGGTTGTCTAATTCATATGTTGTAAACAGACTCCAATTTTCAGCTCAGATATTATGGTTGTGGTAGGACCTAGCTTTCAAATTCATTTCTGGCATCTTGCTATCTAATATCTGCTGTAATTTGGGGATTACTTGTGATCCAAAGAAATTGCCGTCAGGAAATGTTCTTTCAATTTCCCTCTAGCTATGTAGCCTGGTTCCCAGATGATCACGGTAAATGGACTTCATTTCTGTGGTGCTTTTATCCGAGAAGCTTTAAACCTCGCCTCTTATTAATCTTTTCAGTAACATAGGCTAACCTTTTTCCACCTTAATATACATTTAACTTCATTCATCACCTAATTTACACAATTTTTTCCCCGCAAAAAATGTGTTCAGATGCATCCTGTTTGCTTTAGTAATCTTTGACATTTGTCTGCCTATGGCAAACTGGTTGAACATATTTTACAAAGTCTCACAAGTAATGCTGAATGATTAAACCATGAAAACTGAGGGCTCTCTGTGAGACAAGGAGCAACGGTGTAAAACCATTTATAAAACTTTTGCCATTATGAAATGGAAGAAGTTTGGGACCAGCAGGTGTCCTCCTTGAGTCGGTCATTTTAGTAACTGAGCAATAAAGGTCTTGGTCACAGTGGTCCGGGAGGAGAACGAGAGCTCTTCAAAACAATCAAAATAAATAGAATGAATGAAACAGATGCTGTGGTCTCACCTGCAGCCTACAGTAGCACAGTACTGCGATAATAAGGAGTAATATAACCGAAGCTAGAATTCCACCAGTGATGACCACAGTCCCGGCTGTCATTCGAATTGCTCTCCATCAACACCCTGCAAAGAGGAAGAGGAGGGAAGGATGGGATGGGGGTGGGTAGGAGGGAGGGAGGGGCCACAAAGGAGGGTAGGGAGTGAAATGAAGGAGCAAAAAGGCACACAATTCATCAGTTCAGTAGCTTCATTAAGTAGATTATAACTGTGTGTCATCTCAGTGGTGCTTATTGAATTATCCAGCAGCTAGGAGACATGTAATAGAATCATCCCACAAGTGCTGCTCATAATATAGACAGCATCTCAGACTGGAACACAGAAAAAACAGAAGTGACTGAGTGAGGGGGGAATCTGTTCAGCACCCGGACAGCAAAAAGGATGAGCTGCAGAGCTGTCGACAGCATCTCGAGGTGAATAGTTCCACAGATAGATCAGAGCAGATGCAACAAAAACAGAGGATGCAGTCGGTTTGGACAAATGATGCGACAAGTAAAATTTGCAAGCAAGCTGACAAAGATATTATTCATCCTGCTTTGGTTCAACAATGAACAGATGGAAAAACAAACCGATTTTTTTCAGAAACACAAAATAATCCTGACATTTAATTTGCAAGTCAACAGCCGTGACCTGTGAATTTTACTTTAAGTCCAGGGTGTCAGCAAAGACAAAATGCTGACACAGGAATCTGAACGTTGATTCAACACATTTTGAAGAGCTGCCTGTCTTGTTTCCAAGTGACCTTAGCTTTAACGCGCTTTTGTGTGATTTACAGATTCCAAGACACAATTTTTGTGTGATCTAAGTGAGAGTGAAGTATTTTTGTCAAATATTTGTTGGCTCAAATATCCTGGTTTACATTTCACATTCAGGTGGAAATTATGCAGTGAATCATAAGGAGACAAATCTCAGCTTCACTTTATTAGCTCAGTGGTGTCCCTAAGAAGCTAAAACAGTGAAAAATAATCACTGAGTAATTATATATAATAATTATATATATATTCATATAAGATATGATACTTTTGAAAAAGCCTGAAGACACTTATCAGATACGGGCAGAGACCTTTTCCCTTCATTATAGCTGCAATCTGGAAGTGTCAAAGAACCACACCAACACACTGTATTGTGGATAATTGCTTGAAACCAAAAATAGGCCAGCAGACTTGTTGCTAAGCTATGACTCAATGGTGCAAGCCATTAACACCAGGAAGCACGGTGCAGCATAGACTGGTGTTGTCAAGATCTAACTTAAATGTGACACTGACAAACACTAGAATAGAGATGCTAAAAATAAACAGGACTGCCACACCAAACAGGGACTAGTCACATTACAGGATTTTCAGAATTGCCAGCAACCAGCTTACAACCAGACGTAAACGACACTCAGCATCCATCAGCTTCCTCACATTAAGTTTACTGTCAGCTGTGTGTCAGTGGGTATTTGGTATTTACCAAACCACCTGACACAGTGATCTCTCTCCCAGGAACAACCGTCAACTAAATTCATTAGTCATTAAGTTGAACTGTTTAAACCGCAGACTACATAAACCAATATCTTTCAGGATGAGGTGTGTCTCCAGAGATACTTTACAAAGTTAGAATAAATGTCTCTATGGTAGCTATCAGCCCTGCTGACAAACACAGCACAGCCTCTCCTCACTCAGGCTTCACTACAGCTGGACTCTAATCCAATCTGCAGGCCACACAGCGCACCAAGCAAATCAATATGGAGGACAAGGAGGAACAGGGCGTTTTGGCCTTAAAGGCTTCGAGTTTAATTGATAGGGAAATATGGTGATTCAGTGGCAATGTGGTTGTCAGGAAAAGAGAACAGGATGTTCAGGTGGAGCTGAGCAACATTTTGCATCATTTTTTCCCACCTTTATTTAATAGAGGGCGTGAAGTGAGGGTGAAAAGAAAAGGAGGATGATGTGCAGTACTGGATAGGATTAAGCCTTTGTTACATTCAGCCAGGTGAGCTGTGGGGGCTCAGTGTTATTATTGTAATGTCTTGCATGCAGACCTTTAATTTGTATTTTATTTTTTTAAAAGAATGAGCTACATTAACATTTTTTACTATTTAAAATAATTACATAATACATGTAGTAATATAACATGCTACTTTTTTTCCTTTTGGCTCACTGTTTCTGCAGGGATCTTCTGGATGATGTGGCATGCAGCTGCTTTAAATTGCCTGCCATCTTCCCAGTTTCAAACAGCCGACAAATTGCGTAACCAGCAAGTCAACAAAGTGAATAATTTATCAACCCTCTCCAGAATTTGTGGGGAACAAATACTGGGCAATATGAGGATGAAAGGTGATGTTCCTCTGTCTGCTGGATGAAAATATTTACTGTGTTTCCTGCCTTAAAACTGATATGTTCATGTTGACCCAAGTGACCAAAAAGCCGGTTATAAAGAGACAAAATTAAAGCTTTCTTAAATATTAAACATGAGATGGACAAACATATGAATCAACTTTAGTTTTCTGGAATAGTATGAATGAGTGTCACAACTGAGCAATCAACATGGATTATCAAGCATCTAATGATCAGCGCTGCTTACAGTGGCGCTCTGAATCCCTTCAGTACAAACTCAGCATGAGCACACATCACTAGGTTGGTCTTTTTGACCCCAACATTTCTTTTCAAAGTAAAAGCTTGGCCAGTGTCACTTCATCACACCAGCAGATGGAGACATAGAGTAGCACATGGCCTATGTTATCTCAAAATTCAATACATTTCAAAAGCAAGTAATGAAAGTCACATCTACAAACAGCCGCTCGTCTGCAGACGGGGGAAGCAGCACACTTTAAAGGTAAGTGAATCATAAAGGTAAACAATACGGTCAAACAAAAATGAGATGAAATTACAGTTAAGGTGAGATCAAGTTAAAATGACAAAAACAGATGATGGAAAATTCAATAAAGTCTGCATAAATAAATACAAGTGAAAGGTGGGAAAAGAAGAAAAGCAACAAAGAGATTAAAAGGAGTGAGGCAGTGAGGCAGTTCTTGCTAGAGATATAATATTATGTGCTGCAGTTACGCTCAGAATGAGAACATTTTCAGAAAAGGGGCAGCAAAAATCACATATAAAACAACCTCAGAGCAAGAATTAGGCTGTAATGTACAGTACACCACTGTACAGCACACCAATAACGCAGAAAAATCACACTGAGCTTAACATCCAATATGTCAAATCAAATGGTAAGTGGACTAGTTCTTATACAGCGCTTTTCTACTCTTCTGAGCACTCAAAGCACTTTATACAACCTGTTTACATTCACACAAGCACTTCCATATTTAACTAAGCTAAGTGCTTATGATCAAACATTCTCATACTCCAACACTTGCGTCGGAGAGCAACATGGGGTTCAGTAAGGATACTTTGGCATGCAACCCAGAGAAACCAGGAATTGAACCGCCAACCTTCTGATTAATAGGTGACCTGCTCTACCTCCTGAGCTACAGCCACCCCTATGCTCCTTGCATATGTATGTGCAGCATATGAACAAAGACATCAGTGTTCAGCCTGTTGCAGCTCGCTCCTGTGGTCGCAGGTGCTCAAAAGTTGCCAAAACATCCAGAGAAAATGTAAAGAAATGAGCACATGCATGATCAGGACTGCGTGCGTCGAAATCTGACTCTGTGTCGTAGCTGATCTCAAAATGTGATTTGTGTCCTCTGAAAACTTTTCTCATTGATATATCTCCATGAAAGCTGTTAATACAACATACACATAAAAACACACACAAACACACGTGTAACATTTCTCATTCTGCAGGTTAGGCAGGCGGTGTGTATCTCCTGAGACTACATTAATCAGATCTGCATGTGAGCGATGACTTTACCCACACACACACATATATACACACACACAGACGCGCGCAAACACGCAATTCAGACTCCACCATGAAATAGTACTAGAGAGAGGCAATCTTGTCCACTCAGCTGCTTTTGCTGGTATTCGTCCACGGGAATGACAGGAGTTAGGGGCAAAAGAAGAATAGCGGCGCGCACACTCGCACACACAAACACTCACATGCAATAATTTTAGCAGTAGCTAACATGCTCAGACAGAGGGCTTTGGAATAAAATGCCACGCTTCGATGAAACATGGCAGGGATCACAGCAAAAGGTCTTGCTTGGAATAATGGCTGCTGACAGGCTTTCAGTTCAGTTGGGAAGAAGAACGCAGTAGGTGGTGGATTCGAGTAACACACCAGAGACAATAACATGCCCTGAGAACAATGGGAAGAGCTCTGTTACAATGGTAGCTGTCAAAGAGTGATTTTACACACATTTACAACGACAGAGTGTACTCACACAAGTTTTTTTTGTTTTTTTTTTTACGGAAATGACAAGACCCAAACACTCCTGAGAAGTATGCATTATTTAGTGAAAGAAGTGCTCAAGTTTCTGCTCCAGTGGCTTGTTTTCAATCTCACAATCTTAACTTGTAACAAAGTTCCAAACCATGAATCTGGGGACATGCAGAAAACAACAATGCTTCATCAAGCGCTCTTTAAACTCTGTTTGATTACTGTTTTTGCCCTTAATGAGTCTTTACTCTCTAATAAGCTGTGCAATCAGGGAGCATTCAACCAGTATAAATGACATCACTTGAACCTGCAGGATGGATACTTTTATCAGAAGACATTATATAATTTTTGGAGTTTTGGTATTCGATATTAATTTTACAAGTAACACATCTTGCAGTCTTGTTATTTCTCCTCTCCTGTCCAGTCTGTGAGTTGGAAATTGAGCTCAGCACCTCAATTCTTAAAGGGCAACTCAAAGAGAGAGAAGCTTTACAGGTGAAAGTGTGAGTGAGGATGCACAGGTGTGTCCTTCACAAGTCTTTTGGGTACCTGTGACGCAAGATGACACACACATAGGAAATGAAAGTGTTCTCTTTTCAGTTCATAAGTTGTAATGATTAACTTCATAATCCGACTTTCTGCCTATTACATTAAAAATATGATCAAAAGTAATGATTGCAATGATGTCACAATATCAAAAAGTAGTAGATGTAAAATGGACAGAACATTAGTTCACTTTAAACTGAGAGTTTGGAACCTAGGTCTCATTTTGTTAAATACTTGTTGCTGTGACTCCTTGTGTCTTGTTCTTGACTCCTTCACTTATGAGGGAAGGTAAGGATGGAAGAAGAGGTGAAGAAAGGAAGCGATATATGAAGGCAATGATTCACTGGAGTCTTGTCTATGAGTGTTACACTGAAAAGAAAGTTGTTAAAATGTTGGTGTGGTAAAAATCTAATAAAATTTTTGCCATCAAAATGTATTTTTAAGCAACAACCCTGAAAGTCAAAGTGGCAAAAAAGTCTAAATATAAATGTTGCTGAAGCCGTTGCCCATTAAAAAAATCTTTGAAGAAAGAGTTCACTAAACATGAGTTAGAGTTGTTTTAAAAACACATAAGCAGTAACACAGTTAACATTTTTGCACAAACCCACCTCTCCTAATCTGAGACTGAAGTGCACATTAAAAAAAAAAAGCTTACACTTTTTTTCTTTAGCCTTGTTATATGAACCTGCTCTGCATTGTCCTCCCTGGCTGCACTGACCCTGACTGGCATTACTCAACTCTCCGTCCCTGACTCACTCTATCCCCGCATAAAATTTCACCTGGTGCACAAAATATCTTTTG
Organism: Apistogramma diplotaenia; assembly: GCA_015052665.1. Classification (NCBI taxonomy): domain Eukaryota; kingdom Metazoa; phylum Chordata; class Actinopteri; order Cichliformes; family Cichlidae; genus Apistogramma; species Apistogramma diplotaenia. The sequence continues at coordinate 7,925 of VOQJ01015395.1, forward strand.
CCAGCATTTGTGTCCCTGCACCCATCTCCAAGAATAATGACAACACACACCTATGCTGAGGTAAAGCTTCCTTACCTCATCTCTAACAGAAATGACTTTTTTCTTTGGTAACCAGCAATCGTTTTCATCCACCCAATGTATCCTATTATTACCTAGGCAACATATCTGTAATTTGCGCCCCTCTGTGAATGATATATCATAAAAATAGCTCTCGGCTTGTATGAATATAGCACCATGAGGACATTTTAAGGACTTAATGGTGACCTGGGGGTCTCTTCATTTAATTATGCAGCTTGCTAAATGTGTCTCATCTATCTAAATGACCTTGCTTAGTTGTTCTTCCAGTTCAAATTGCAGGCTGAGGTACAAAGCACTACTATAACTTTAAATGTGCTGTGCATGGACCAAAGTAATGGAGCATGACTGCCCTCTCCCGCTATACAGCATGGGTGTATGTATGTATATATATATATATATATATACACAATAGAAGATACAATAGATAATAGAAGACATGTTGCCTCTGAGAGATTTTGATGTAAACAACAAGACTGTTGTTTATGACCTGTCCATCTCACCCTATGGCAGCTGGGATAGGTTCCAGCCCCCACCCCCGTGACCCTAAACTGGATAAGTGGAAGAAAAAATCAGACAGAGAACCTCTGGGATTTGGTGAAACAGGAGAATCTGTGGGATGCTATCACGTCAATATGGATCAAAAACTCTGAGGAAAGTTTTCAGCACATTGTTGGATCTGTACCATGAAGAATTAAGGCAGTTCGGAAGGTACAGTTGGTACAGCCCTACTAACAAGGTCTACCTAATAAAGCATCCCTTGAGTGTATATAACTTTAAGCTTTTTCATCCCCTGCAGTATTTCTCAGATGTTGTGCTCTGCCCCACTGTTTGGAAATATCCACTACAGGCAATGAATTTAAAAACAGGATAATGAAATTTCTCCACAATCCTATGCTGAGAACAGCAAATTTCACATTTGAAGACACTCACATGGAATATGTAACATCATTTTTATGCTATCAAAGCTATAAACATATATATAATCCACCATACTTGTGAGACAGAAGCAGACAAACCTCTTCCCTGCATTTTTTCAGTAGGGTGTTCAGGGTTTTCAAAGAGCATAAAAGCTATAGTTTCCCTTTTCCATGTGCATAAAAATGGGACAAAAATAGTATTTTATCTGTGTGTCCTGACAGTCTATTGTTCTGTCCTCTCATATCAAAGAAAATTAGCTTTCATTTTCAAATCATTTTAAAATAATTGCATATAATCACATTTTGTCAGCCTGCCACTGCACTTCCTACTCCTGCCCACAGCCATACCCTGTTCTACCCTCTGCTGTGAAAATAATACCACTTGTTTGTGAATGACAGGCTGTAATCTTGGCACCACCATGAGCTGAAGTTGACTCAGAGATCTCACAGTTGTTGAAAACATAGCTGATGAACTGAGCAGTTGTTCGCCGTGAAAGCGAGAAAGCTTTAACTCCTGACGAGACAATATTTGAGTACGCATGTATGGAGAGAAGGGTTAAAGTTTGATCACCAAACAAAAGCCCTGAATCATGGCTGTTACATACCTGTGCTAATCACCAGGTATCGCAGCTATTTGAGAATCCATATAGAACATAACTGCACAAGCGATTGCTGCTGCTGTGTGTGCAGGCATTCTCCTTGATGAGTCTTTCAAGAAAGAAGATGTATTTGTGTATGTAGGTGAATACATTATTTTAATTTTAAACAGTAAACACAGTAAAAAAAAGTGTTTTTGTTCTAAGTAGACACAAAGAGCCCTTAATTTCTAATTGTTTTATCACATTAAATTAATAGCAATAATAAAACCAAACATTTTGCTCACCTTTGGCAATTTGTAATTTGTGTTTGAGTGTGAGCATGGAGATGTGTATTTCATTCAGTTTGTTTTATATAATACGTTACAATGTGTGAAACCTGATTTACTCCTTGAGCCTAATTGATGAAATGGACTTAGAATCAATTTGGACTCGAACTATGTCTACAGAAAATGTGTAAAAAGTAGGTATAGAACTTTGCTTTGTCCTGGTAATGATCTTAAATTAAACTATACTAATCATGTAGAGATATTACAATTTTGGAAGGTTTAAAGTGTGTAGTGACCTTTGCACAAGTCCATTAACAATGTGTCAGTTAAAGGAATGAGAGATTAATGGCCGGGTGCACCTCGTTTTGAATTTTTAAAAAGCATGTAATGTCCTATAGCTTGTTAAATTTTATTAAGTAACCAAAGCTTGCGCTTTTGCCACTTGGAAGGAACTGAAAGACATCTGTTTTTCGTGGTCCATGAATAATCCAAACTACACCCTGTTTATGTTTGCCATCTTATATGAATGCAGTGTAGGCACTGCTATTTCAAACGAGCTTTAAAGTTCAGTGCCAGTCAAATCTACCATTGAGAAATTGCAGTGACAACAGAGGCAGTTCACTGTAACACTCAGAGCTCAGTCAGGAACGGCTGTAAAACACTGTTTATCCAAAGGCACCAAGCAGGTGAAAACCCACCCAGCGTACCCCTATAATAGGTTACTGCTTTAATGCAAAACACTCAAAAGTCATAATTCACTCATGCCAAGCATAATTCTCTCTCTCTCTCTCTCTCTCTCTCTCTCTCTCTCTCTCTCTCTCTCTCACACACACACACACCTTCCCCCAGGCTACATAGTCTGCCCAGGTTATTATGCCTTTAAATACATATAATTCCTTTTTCATTTCCCTTAATTAGATAGGATGCTATTAAATTACCTTTGCTCCTTGAAGCTTGGCAGTGATAATTTTATCTTACTTTGCTCTGTCTTCCCAAGGAAGCAGCATGACTCACTGAATTTTAGCTCCTGAACTGGGAACTGGTTAGTTAGTTCTGGTTGACTGGCAAGCGATGCATCCATGTGCCTCAGAGAAGCTGTCAGCTGACACATACATATAATGTAAACCAACCACTTGCAGTCAGCAACTTTCTGCTGGAAGCCCCACTGCAGCTTGCTGGATATTTTGGTAAAAGTATATTTTTCTATGCGTTCTGACCTTTTGTCCATACATAAACTGTGCTTTGGAGCACTGAAAATGAGGCTTTTGAAAAACTCCAGGCAGGGTGAAGATTTTTGAAAAATAGAGCTTTTGTCTTGCGTTGTCAAAGGTGCATGCCTCTATTTCCCTTCTTGCCATCCTGTGCACCATGTTTTTGTTTGTGGGCATTTCTTCACTGTTAGGGTTATATCGCCACCTGTTGCTCTTGACACGGCTCGAGATCGTTTCTTTGCATTGACATGTGGAGGGAGACATTTTTATAAAAGGACTTGGAAAAATACATGTTTTTCAAAAACACCTGTGCACACATGGACATGGCGCTTAGTCTTACATTCTCTTCACAGCAGTGAATGTAAAGCCCATACTGTGCATGGTTACGCCCAGTGTGTGCCAGGTTGCCAGTTTCTCAGAAAGAAGCTTGTGGTGAACAAAAACATGAAGCCCACGTTTATCAGTGCAAGGCCTGTGTCCTGATGGCGTGGGTGACACAAGTATCATTATAAATGTATAATTATCATGGCACTGCAGCACTTTTAAATTGAACTGAATCTGAAGCAAACCAAATCACTTCATTCATACCATTACTAATCTTTTCTCTTTTAAATCATCTCAATAGCCCACACGACACTTTCCATCCACACCCCCCCCTCTATAAAAGTTATTCTTTTAAACATCTGTGTGGTCCTTGTGTGAGAGAAGAGAAGGCTGAGAGGGAGAGAGGTTTGTACAGCATGAGTCCTCAGCTCTTTTGAAGTCAAGGACAGGCAACCTGATCACAATGTCCTCTCACTGGATAATGGATATTCCATCTGATATTTCATCTAAATGTATGCATTAAATATCCCATACTGAATCTGGTGACACACGCATTCACACACATCCAGCCAGATACCACAGTAAATGTAGCGAAACAAGAGGTGATGTAATGAAGGTCAAATCATATTATACCGGCGTATTCTGATCAGTTCTACAAAACCCCAGCTGTTGCTGTTCATGCAAACATATGACTAAGCATATGGTTTGTGAGCAGAAGAGAGGAGAATCAGTGCTGAAAGAAGGCACAGTAATCGATTGCTTGTGTTTCTGTGTTTTAGTTATTAGTGAATGTATTCAGAGAATGAATGGGCTGTAGCTCAGTTTTGTTTTTTTTTACATTTTCTGTGCCAACAAATAGCCTTTCTGTAAGGTCATGAGTTTATACCCACATGCATATTCCTCATTCCCTTGGTTTGCTTTCCACAGTCTCTGAGTCTTCCTCTACCTGCTCCTTCTTTGCTTGTGCCTGTTCTCTGTCTCTTCAGCCTCTCCTTCCATTTACCTTGCTGCCTTTGTCTCCCTCCCTAATCTACATCAATCTTACTCTCTCTGCTCAGCTGGTATACACTGGCTTCAGTAGTGTGGCCTGTTTTAAGCATCACTGCGAACAATAGTGCCGTTCACAGGCAAATACAGTGCTTTTGACATGGAGATGGATAGATCATGCTGTGCAACACTTTGCACATTCCGAGTCTGTCAAGCGATCACATTTACAAGAAGTTATGTAACCCTAAAAAGTCTCAGGAGGATTACTACACATCTGAAGCACAAATGAAGTCATCACACAGCTGTGATAAACATGTGCACTATGGGAAGCATCCACCAGATGCACATAAAAATATAAATAAATAACATATATGCACACGCTCACAGAAAAACACCCGAAAAACTTGCAGGAGGAACGTGGACCGGGGCATGGAGAAAATCAAATGTATGTTACATTCAAGTGATCAAACCCAGAAGGAAGAAAGGAAAAATTTACTATACCTCTCACCTGTGTGTGACTGTAACATCAAGCTTCTTTCATTAGAAAATATAATTTGAGCCATTTTTGGAGATTCTCTGATATTACTCCATTGAAGTGCATGTGAGACTGCAAATGTCTGAAACAGCTGGATCAACTATTGAATGGTTTTCAACCTGCCGCCACCCTAGAAGAAAAGTCTGTGTGATGTCCTGATGCACCAATGTTACAGGGAGTGAATTCACAGCTGTGTCATGCCTGCTGCACGCCTTGCTCCGGCTGCTCCCTTGCACCAACTAGAACAAACCCGACACCAACGATCTCCTGATCTATGCTACGCATCAGAAAAGGGAACTTTAAACAGGGCTCAGACCTGAATCGCTTGACATTTGCTGGAAGGGACGTGGCGTACTGTGTACTGAGTGTAACTGACAAAAAGAGTGTGAGAATCTGGTTCTACACGTGAGCAATTACCTCACATGGCAGCACTATTCTCACATCAGTGCAGTCGGACATAATATGGACTTTGTACTAAGGAGCTGGGAGATTAACGGTTGGTGTGACAGAGGAGGATGCAAGGGATAGGGTGAGATGGAGGCAGATGATCCGCTGTGGCGACCCCTAAAGGGAGCAGCTGAAAGAAGAAGGAGAATGTCTGACTGCACCCAACATTTGTGTTGGGTAATTGGGTAATGTCCTGGAGGGTCGGGGTTGCAGTGGATGAGTGAGATAGACCTTAAAGCATCAAGTGCCAAATTATCTCCAGTGTTATACTTGCTTGTCTTTTCTTTGTATGTGTCTTTGCCTCTGCATGTTGACAGACATGTGCAAATAAACCATGTAAAACAAAAATCAGGTTGAGAACTTGGCAGATCAGCAGAAGAGGAAAATGAAACAGTGTAGGAGCAGTATTTTGGGGCTAAAGGAACAAACATAAGGAAGAAGGTAAAATCCCGAAAACAGCTGAGAACAAAGAGAAGAAAGACCAAAGTTGCAGAAGGTGCTTTGAGAGGCTGAGACTGATGCCCACGTCCTGTGAAGCGTAAAAGACCGCTGAAGAAAATATGTTAAGCTCAAGGCTGATGATGGCTTGATTGTTAGTGCTAATGGTCAGTGCTCCAGAGGCAGTGTGTCTAAAAGAATGAACAGGTCTCCAGTTACTATGGCGACTGGGGCTGTTACAGACTGACATTTTCACATCGCCTCTTTCATTTTTTTGAGTGGGTGGTTTACTGCTGGAAGTTTCCACCTAATTGTACCTGAATGAACTTTACTCAATTCACTCACTGCATGCAAATCTCCAAGCAGATCAAAAAGAAGCACAGTGCAGGAAGGCAGCATTATTAAAATGAGTAATAAGATAGAAGACACTGGACAGAGAGATTTATGAACAAGAAGCTCTCTTCTAATATGTACTTTTGTCTTGTTTAACTTTCATGGTAGCACAATCCATGACCTTGCTGAGCTAGCTTGCCTTTCCTTTTCACTTCATCACTTTCCAAAGGAGTGTGCAGACATTTGCAACTTTTCATTTTCAGATTTAACATTAACAGCAAAGCTTGCACGCTCCAATGACGAGCGTGGAGGCTTTGAAAAGGGGCTTTGGACCATGAAGATTGTAATGAGAATGCCCCGAGGCTTCCATGCAACGAATACTGTAGATTACAGATGTAATGCAAATTGTAAACTAAGTCTGAGTGATACACTGCTTGCCATTAGGTTTCTTGTGCAACACACATACACTGCTGCAGGCCATAAACAGGCGAGTTGCAGAGCAGTTGGAAAATTCTGTTTTTTTACAGCATGGATCTTATTTTTGCAGTTTGAGTCTTCCAGCTGAATCATCAGGACTGATTTTTAGCTGGTAAATTAACAGAACATCCCCACTCTTACTTTGCTGTCTTTCCTTTTTAAATTTTCTAATCAAAGTCTAATATAAAATTATCTCTGCTTTTAGTATCAACTATGATCTTGCCCACATAAGCTACTTAACTGGGCTTTGGGAGTTTGTAGATACAACATGTTGCAATTTGGTTTAGGTAAACAGCTGTTTGTTTTCAACCTGTCTGATTATCTGAAAACTCATTTTGCATGAGCTGATTGTGGAGTAAATGTAATGATGCTCCCTGGATGCTACTGGGTCTTTGAGTAAAATTGCCACATTAATCATTTATTCATAATGAAGCCCATCTATAGGAAAAAAATAATTTTACTTTAACTGTGCAAAAAGACAATATGAACAAATACAAATGTAGATACTATGTATATATCATTTGTGCATGTAAATAATGATACAGAGCCAAGGGTGAGGCACATGAAGGGAAGATGACTTTGGCAGAGGTCCAAACAACACTGAGATTTAATTAGTAAGTCAATGGTAAAAAACGTATTCTTCCATCTCTGAAAAAACATCAAGAAAAAGATAGTCAATTATATTTAAATACTGTATGGTTAAAGTGAAAGGGCATCACTTCTTCCTCAACACCTCTGCAACCTCTTCACGCAACCGCTGTGAGGGAGAAGTGCGAACCTCTGCATGGAAGAACAGTAAGTTATGACTCTCCAGGCACATGCTCAAATATATTGGAGGGGATCGACGCGAGATTTTTTAAAAAATTTTTATAATCCCTCTTCCTCTTCTCTTTCCCCTTGTCCCTCACATTTCTTCTTCTCTTGGGAATGGGCTTCAGTTTTTGTTTTGTTTTTTACAAATCACTCACAAGGTTGAGGTCAGCTGACCAAAGGCCTGTGCGCAGGCATGTGTTTGTGCCTGGATGTGTGTGCTGGCCACACTGTGCGTGGGACACATCTGTGCCTCAGTGTGATGTGTGAGCATGTCAGGGTGTAGCTGAAAGGGGAGAGCAGAGTGTGGTGCTGAGGGGGAGGGGACGAGAGATGCATGGAGGAAGGGCGGAACGGGTGGTGACTGTTTAACATGATCAGTGAACAGCAATATTCCCTTCCCCCAGTCTCAACCCATCCACTCCACTTCCCCTCTCTATCTCAGCCACAGCAGATCAATAACGTGTCCCTCTCCCAATATTGCATTTTAACAGTAATTAAGCTGATATGTGAGCATGCTTGAAAAAGCCCACAAAAAAGTAGACATGCCTCTGTAATTGCATTCACTCTTGTCTATTCAAAACACCCCTCCTCGTTCTTCGCCTCTTCCCATCCCTCTTGCTCGGTATTGTATATGCTCTTCTCTACACCTTGCCTCATCTTTTTTCATCACCCGTCTGTCTTTGAAATTTGCTCTTCCATCCTACCCATCTTGCTTGTCCTTCAGCTCCCTCTTTGTCCTCCTCTTCTCTCTGCTGCTGTAAAAATTGAGAGGCTTGTGGAGCAGCAGCAGACAGATGAGAAATGTCTCTTGTGCTCAGAGGGGGACTTCAATGTGTTTGTGTGTTTCTCTGCGTGTGTTTGAGTGCTAGAGTATAACTGATCTCCCTGGGGGGGCAAGGTTGGTCTGAGGGTCATCGAGGAGGTCGCCATGGGAACACAAGCCCCGCCTTATCTTCGATTGTTTCAGGCCATCTTAAACCACAACATGCGTGTATTTTGTTTCTTTCAAGAATCTCACTGGTTTTAAGTAATGTTGCATAAAAAGATAACATGACATGACATGGTATGAGTTTGTGATAGTAAAACACAGACAGCATGAAATTCACTGTAGTACCTATGAACAGCCATGTAGCCCAGGTCTACCAGGTATCATTCTAAGTAAGTGTGCAACCATAAGTACCCGTTCTTCAGCTCTCTGTTACAGCAAAATTGAAATGCAGGAAACAGGGCAGAAGTGAGACATTTTGAAATATAAGCTCAAGTAAACAGACACAGGAAAACACATAATCAATAACTTCAATTGACTTTTGCAAGACAGTAGAGAATAGTGATTATTACTATACCTTCTTGGGTAGTTTTAGCATCCAATAGAGCTTAAACTGAGAATGAAGTCTGGACTGTCAAAGAGGGCAGTGTACTAACTTATTTATGACTTTCCCCCATATTCGTATCATCCATCCATCCACTTAACAGTAAAAATACTACAGGAAAACAAGTTAATATGTATTTATTTATATGTATACTACAATAGAAAAGTAGTTTTGAAAATACTGAACTAATTTCTCTTAGGTCCAAATACTGCTACAGACTGCCCAAATGTGCTGGTTAATTCACATTCTAGGTGGGTAATCGCTACTACATGCATCACAGTGCTTCCAAAACAATCAATAGGGGGTGGGTTGCATTCTGTGCACCATTCGCTAAAATATTTTATCATTTTGACTCCATTTAATGGACTATGTAGCATTGCCAGACTTTTATGTTGCTGGAGATGCATTTGCATGAAGCCTAAAAATATCAGTTTGGATGTGACCATGGCTAACAGTTGGTGACAGTAGCTGTGGCTCACAAGCCATGCTGTTTTGTCAGCATGTGGCATACCGGCCAGCCAGCAAGTGTTTCATACAAATGCACCAACCTTGCAACTTGCCTTTACCCTCTTTCCCTGTGTCTGTATATGTGTTAAATTACTCGAAGCATCTGAAAATCACTGCTCCGCATGGACGCTGTATGTATTGGGTATATGGCCTATAATCAACTTTTTGTTTTGGGTGAAATGTGGAGAAGAAAAGCAGACTTCTTCCATCCTGACATATGGCAACTATCTGTCTCTGTCCATGGTGCTGAAATTTGAATTACTATCTATCTATCTATCTATCTATCTATCTATCTATCTATCTATCTATCTATCTATCTATCTATCTATCTATCTATCTATCTATCTATCTATCTATCTATCTATCTATCT
>VOQJ01015395.1:28873-48204 GCA_015052665.1 Apistogramma diplotaenia
GGGGGGTCTTTAGTTGAGTTTGAGGTTACATTGGCCCACCTTCCTGTGTGCTCATGACCTGCAGAAGGCATCATAGGGATCGGGCTCAGTATGTGTTGGGCAGCAGCTTGGACCATGTGCCCTGGCGGCCCAATCCACAGCTGCCAAGGTTGGCTACTGGGGCAAGGAACGTTAGCTCTCTGGTGGGGAATGTGCCTGAGTTGGTGTGTGAGGTTAAGTAATACTGACTAGATAAAGATAGGATTACCTCACTGCACAGCTTGGGATCTGGAATCTGGAATCTCCTGAAAAAGGGTTGAACTCTATTCCAATCTGTAGTCGCTATTGTGAGAAGCAGCAGACAACTCCAATGAGCAGGTGATTTGTTGTTTCTCTTCCTTCCTTGTGGCTCCTGGTCAGGGAATGGAGCCAAATGTGCCAAATGGCAGTTCAGAGTACCTGACCTTCTTGGAATCTTTGATGGGATGCTGGACGGTGCCCCACCTAGTGACTCCATTCTTCTACTGAGAGACTTCAGTGTTCACATGGGGAACAACAGAGAGGTGTGATCGAGAGGAACGGCCTGCCCGATCCGAACCTGAGTGGTGTTTTATTGTTTGACTTCTGTGCAAACCACAGTTTGTCCATAACAAACATCATGTTCAAACATAAGGGTGTTCATAAGTGCACGTGGCACCAAGACACCAAAAGTTGAAGGTTGATGATCGATTTTGTATCATCATATCTGCAGCTGGACATGTTGTACACTCAAGTGAAAAGAGGAGCTGATCTGTCAACTCGTCACCACCTGGTGGTACCCAAATGTATAGTGAGGCACTTGGCAGAGGAACTTAAAGAGCTTTCCAAGGCAGGCTGAAGACACTGGGTCCAAATGGACCACCTCCATTGTTGAGGTGGCTGCACAGATCTGTGGCTGCAAAGTGGTTGATGCTTGTCATGGTTGTATTCTCTGAACTAGATGGTGGACACTGGTGATGAAGGGAACCATCAAGCTGACAAAGAGTCTTATTGGGCTTGGTTTGCCTGTGGAACTTCTGGAGCAACTGGCAGGAACAAGACAAGCCATGAGGAGTATAGAGTAACCTGAAGGCTCTGGATGATGTAGGCCTGTCTTAGCTGACATGGCTCTGCAACATTGCATGAAGATATGGGGGCGATGCCTCTGGATTAGGAAACTGGGATGGTGGTTTCCCCCTTTAAGAAGGAGGACCTGTGGGTGTGTCCAGTTATGGGGGATCACAGTCAGCTAGCATCTATCTGTTAATTGAACCTCATATTCAGAAGCTGTTATGATATATTATGGTCTTTGTCCTGACCGTGGACTGCTGGACCAGCTCTTTATCCTCTTGGGTTCGTCCAACCAGTCTGAATGTGCTTTGCAGACTTGGAGAAGGCATTTGACCGTGTCCCTGTGGGATCCTGTGGAGGCCCTTTGTGAGTATGGGGTGTCTGCCTCATTGTTTCACACACTGCACAGCTGCAGTAAGTCTGACTCATTCCCAGTGGATGTTGGACTCTGCCAAGGGTGCTCTTTGCCAATTCTGTTGATAATTTTTATGGACAGAATTTTTAGGTGGAGCCACATGGTGGAAGGCTCCCACACTGATGGCCTCAGAAGCTCATTTCCGCTTTTTGCAGATGATGTGGTACTGTTGTCTTCATCAGGTGGTGCCACCAGCTTGTACTGGAACAGTTCACAGCTGACTGTGAAGCAGCAGGTATGAGACTTATTACCTCCAAGTCTGAGACCATGGCCCTCAGCTGGGAAAGGTGGAATAACTTTACTGACAAAAAGATATTCAACAGTGTAGTGTTTGTCTTTTTACTGCCGTAATTTGTCGGTAAATCACTTTGAATAGCACTAATTTGTATAAATATATTCCTCACAAACAATATCTGACTTCACTGTGCATGTTAATGAGAGAGTGCTTCTGCGCGTGTGTGCGTGTGTGTATGCTTCCAGCATTTTCATGTCTTGTACATAAAAAATGCAATAAAACTGATTAGTTTAAGGTATGAATATAAAATACTCTGAATTATGCAATGATGATTCTAATGATTATAGTTTCCATGGTACCACATTAGATTTTTAAGTCAGATGCACCAAACCAAGGCTCATCACTATGACAACATAATGAAAAGTTTGGCTGCTGCAAAAGACATTAAAACCTAATAAAAATTAAGGGACTATTAAGCTGAGATGCACATTCTAGAGGTTCATATTCTGCACTGTGACTTTTAAACACTCTTTCTTTTATGATTGTTCTGATTTGTCAGGAGGGAACTGTGCACATCATCTATGGGTTCTTGGATAAACCTCTTGCCTCACTGGAGAAGCTGAACTTGTCCCAAATTCACACAGGCGTACAGAGAGTGTTGATGCTGCGTCCTGACATGCCACCACCCACCCTCCCTCCAGATGTACAAACGCTAGATATCGTGGCACCAAATGTCATCATACCAAATCAAGAGACCACTTACTGGTGCTTCATCCACAGCCTGCCTGAAAATATGCCCAAGAACCACATTGTTATGGTAAAAAAAAAATTGGAAACACTCAACAGAGTCTTTTCACACACAGCTGCAGGGGTGTTTCAGATGAAGATTATGCACAGGCAGCTATTATTCCTCCATGGGCACAAAGCAGATGTGTCAACACAACAGAAGTATGACCTTTTTCCACAGGCATTTTAGTGATATACATGTCATTATTAGTTCAAGTGTTAGTTCAAGAAACCCTCACATATAATACCTTCAGTGTTACCTGGCAGCAGAGAGAAATAGATGTATTTCAGCCTGTGGTTTTCCTCAGGATCTTTCTGAAGCAGTATTGACATTTCTGCAGAAGCAAAAATTTACAGCACGCCCTCTCTTTTTCTTCCAGTATGAGTCGGTGATAACGCCAGGGAATGAGGCAATCGTGCATCACATTGAGGTGTTTGAATGCTCTCCGGATGTTCGCGAAGTTCCCGAGTACAGCGGCTCCTGCGACGACAAAATGAAGCCGAAAAAACTCAACTTCTGCCGCCACGTGTTGGCTGCATGGGCTATGGGGGCTGAGGTATGATGGGACATACTGAAGACATAAACTGACAATAACAAAAAAAGACAAGTGCCCACATAAACACCATTAGAAAATCACAATTTTTGCACAACACATTTAGAAAGTGCTTAATTGAAACACACAGTTGGAAGAGTTTTTGGTTCAATGCTCGTACCTATTCTAGGAGATAAACAAAAACTCCTACGCAAGTCATATCCAACCCTAGAATTGCCAGCATAAAATCTTGTACAGACAAGCCCACACACAGTATGTATCTATTAAGAGCTTGGAGACAGTTTGTATGTGGGATGCACACTCACACAGAAATATTCATAAACATGCTTACATGGAAGTACAAATACCGTCAGAGAAGACTCGAATTAAAACTGCAGAAAGCCAGTAAGGAGAAGGTGTCAGCAAAGTTACCACAGGAATAACCGGCCTGCTGTAGCCAAATGTTCATAGCAACGCTGCTTTTCAGTCCTTCAGTGTTTTTCCTATCATTGTGAGGCTCAATTCACCAATGTTTGGACTGTTCACGTTCTACTAGAGAACATGAGTTGGGATAGCTTCTTAAAAAGCAGGAAAAAGGAAGGCAGAGTAGTAAATGTCAAAATGATGCTTAGATTCCCATAGTTATTTTTGTTGCCCTTTTCAGTCAAAACCCAGAGAATTGCTACCTGACTCTAAGGCTTCCCTCCCCACTGTTTCTCTTTACACGGTCTCCACTCTCACAAATTCATTTAGTAGAAAACAGCTGTTCTCAGGACAGAAAGTCAGTGAACAGTGTCGAAGATTTAACAGCTAACGAGTTTGAAATTTGCTAGAGAGTAAACCAAAGTTGAAAGGACTTCTATTCTATGCTGTCCAAAAAGAGTAAAAATAAATAAATTAAAGGGAGTTATGCTTTTCTTAATTTTCTTTCATGTGTAAATAATGAGACAGGGGTGTACTCTATATAATGAGGTCAGTGTAGGTGTAACTAATTCTGGTGAGTCAAAAGCTCAGACTTGAAAGTGCTCCAAATGTAAAACAAACAAACAAACAAACCAAAAGAAATGAAAAAAGCATGGTTTAAAGAGATGGAGGCCTGAGAGTAAGAAGAGCTCAACTGGCAGGTTTCCAACAGTCAATGAACTCTTGTGGGCTCCACTAATATAAAACCATTTGCTCCATTCTCATTGGGAAATTTGCATTTTTGAAGGGCCATCACCTAAACAGCGCAGGTGAAGCTTTTTTATGAATTAGTCAGCTACGCAGTCAATCAGTCACCTTTCAGCCATTAATCCACCCCACTTTGATAACCTACAGTTGACCACAAAAAGCAAAGAGGACAAGGAATAGTGAGGCTGTCAACATATTTCTCTGCATTGCTCCCCACTGTATCACAGGCAGCCTGGCCCCTCTCCGATTGGATTATCTGCCAGCTAAACAAAAACAAGCAGGATGCCTTCTGTGAGCTGTGAGCTGTGGAGACAAGATTAGGTGGGAAATATTCAGGCCTCTTTCATCACCTCTTAATAGTGTTGTTTCATTCTCCTCGGCACCGCATCAGAAGGGAAGCGTGGCCTTGCAAAACAACAGAAAAAGAGAAAAATAGAGTGGAGGAACTTCTGAAAGGAAGGGAAACAATAATGCATCACACTGTCAGAATGCAAAAAAAAGGGAGAATAGCACCAAAGGAAAACGTGCGCGTGCGTGCACGGGAGACGTCGCAGAGGATTTAATGTCATGACACGAGAGCGAGATTAAATAAAACACCGCTTTCTTTCATGAGAAACCTCAGGTGGATCTCTCTAATCGATGAAGGCAGTGATTATGAATTAAGAATAAATCCTGGATGAAAGTGTGGAAATTAGATGAGAATGGAAACATCATTGATAAAATCATGAAAATTAGTATGCTGAGATGAGAACAGGCATCATCTTCATCCCAGAATACAGATCAATATGAGAATACTGCCTCTGTAGAAAGAACTACTGAGAATATTTTTAGCCTGTTTTATATGAATAAATAAATCTGTGATATAACGTTAAAACTGTGTGTGTTTGTGTGCTTTCAGGCTTTCTACTATCCTCCTGATGCAGGATTGTCTCTGGGTGGTCCAGGTTCCTCAAGATTCCTTCGTCTGGAGGTCCATTACCACAACCCTCTCTTTATATCTGGTACATACAGTATATATGTACACATACAGACTTCATGCCTCTGAGAACCTTTTTCTCTTTCTTTCACACACAGCAGCAGGATTCTCTGTGCAGCATCTCTCCTCAGGATCCCCAGGCTTATCGTGAACTAAGCAACTAATTTCACATTTTTCCAGTCACTGCAGACTTTGTCTTCCTTATCCTAATCTGACCTTTAAATACATATATATATATCGCAAGTATTCTTTTTTTTTTCAGCTCTGCCTTTTGTTATACAGCGGTTTTCTTCATTTGAAGTCATTTAGAGTATTTTTGGTGGGTTTTATTAGAGAACCCAGTTCAGTAATCACAGGAAACAGGGAAGGGAGGGGTGAGGGATGACATTCAGCGAAGGGCCCTAGCTGGACCCTTAGGCCAAGAGCATTCCTCTTCAATTATTAATCTAATCTCAGAAATATCACCAAAATCACCTATTGATATCTTATATTAACAAACCACAGACAGCAAGAGTCACAGTTTTGAGTTCTTCTCCTTCCAGCTTGTTGCTCTAGAAGACAAAGAGTACCTGAAATAAATCCACTGTTTTTAATTTTATACACTCTTAAGTCCGGTCTAGTACAGAACTGTTCTGGCTGTCAAATATTGACTCAAACGATCCAAAGGTAAGTAGTTATCTTCTATTACATCATGTAATTATATTTCAATATTCTCCATGAAGGCCGGCGTGACTCATCAGGGATACGACTGCATTACACCCCCAGTCTGAGGCGCTACGATGCAGGGATCATGGAGCTGGGCCTTGTTTACACTCCTGTAATGGCTATCCCACCTAAACAGCACACCTTCTACCTCAGCGGATACTGCACCTCCAAGTGTACTCAGACTGTATGTACAAATACTGCAATGTTTACTACATTATGTACAGTCAAAAATGCTGGAGGAATATTTTGGCAGACAGGTCACTTTTTAATAAAGAATTGTCTCTGTAGCGAAAAAATAAATAAATAAAAGTTTGGGTTGGAGCTTAAGTGTTTGTTTTTCCAGGCTTTGCCTCCTGGCGGGATCTATGTATTCGCTTCCCAGCTGCACACCCACTTGGCTGGGCGTGGGGTGAGGACAGTTTTGGTGAGGGGAGGCAAAGAGCTGGAGGTGGTGCAGGAAGACCAGCACTTCAGTACAGACTACCAGGTGAGAGATAGCAGGGCTCAGTTTATCCAGAGGAACTCAACTCCACTTTTATATACTGTCTTATATTAGAGTACATAAGGTGACAATTTAAAGGACACCTTTTAAAACAAAATGCTTCTATTTCAATAAAGTCTGACTGGAGTGATGTAAACAAAGGACAGTCTGTGAAAAAGACAAAGTAGAAGCCAAAAAATACATGTAAATACATGATAGTCCCCGGTGTACATGATGTAGACAAAGTTATTGTGAAGCAACAAGAGCACAACATTATATTTTGATCCTTTACATAAAAACTTCCTGCAGTTAAGGCTAAGCCATTTTTCCATATCCTACTCAAATAGGAATAAATAGCTTTGAGTCTATTTTTAAGTGGCGGGGATCAGTATTTACTTGGTGCACATAGGGTGGCACAGTTGTGCGATTGTTAGCACTGCTGCCTCCCAGCAAGAGCCTGGCTTCGAACATACTGATCAATATGTTCGAACCCAGACCTCAGGCCTTTCAGTCTAAAGTTTGCACCTCCTCCCTCTGCCTGCTTCTCCAGCAGCCCAAAACATGAATGTTAGCTTAACCAATGATTTTAAATTGACTCTGGGTATGGATGTAAATGTGCACGGTTGTCTGTCTCCTTGTGTTTACAGGCGTGTGTTTGCAGCTGCCAGACATATAACAACAGCAAAAAAACACAGTTTGTTCCCCATATGAGAGAAAAGAAAATTCCTAAACGAGCTAAAGCACTCAATTAAATTATATGGTAACAGATGGATTTCTAATAATAAGTTTAAATAGTTGTTTCATGATTTTTTTTTTTACAAGTTTAAAAATGTGCGCATTTCTTTATGTCACAGAGTGAAAACGCTCACTCAATCAGAACAAAGCCAGTTTAAAACCTCGCTCTGATGCAGATGTCACACCCCAGCATAAGTCTCATGGTTTTCTTTCCTTTTGTTCTGTGTTTGCCCATCAACATTTTCTACTTAGGCTTCTTTTAGTCAGTACAAGCTCTCCCAAAAAACCTCCCAACTATCCATTCAGCATCTAATCCGTTGTCAACATCTGTTGTGTTTTATCTATGTACACTACCCTGAGGCGGAAACAGACACACAGCTGGGCACAGACTCAAATAAAATGTCCAGCTGCTGTTGATGTCCAATTATGATTCACCTGCAGCCTTATTGGGCAATAAGACTGCATCAAACCAGTCTGAGCAAAGCTAATAGACCTTTTAACACACAAAGCTAATAACTGTGCAAGGTGCCTCCGAGGAAAGCAGATACTATTTTTTTTCCTTACTGCATTTGTTCTATACACAAAGTATCCAATTATGCCTAAAATTAAGATAGCAGTCAGAGTATTGCATTATGCAGTGGTAAATAGGGTGAAAGGCAGGGTACACCATGGAAACATCACTAGCCTACAGGGCTAATGCAGAAAGACAGATACACATTCAAACTCACATCCACACATTTTGGCCATTTAAGAAGTGAGCCTAAGCAGACATGGGGAGAACATGCAAAGTCCACACATAAAGGCCCCCTGCTGGCTGCTGGATTCAAACCGAGGACTTTCATAATATGAAATTTGAAGAAACAAAGTACTGTTGTGTCCTGCTGATTGTTTTTGTCTTCTTTTCACGCAGACGATACGAGTACTGAGGAAAATGGTGAACGTTATACCCGTAAGTATCAAACTGATGGCTGTGCCGGCAACAGAAATGACCCTGAGTATTATTTTATTTAGTTTACTGCTGTGCTGGTTTTCCCACAGCTGCAAGCTCAGCTGAGTATTTTTGAGTGTTAGTACTGCACGCTAACATTCATAAATATGTTAGTGTGGGTCTAACATGTGTGATTTCCCCGTGATCACAGGCATTACAATACTTTGCTATTTTAGAAGCTGCTTAAACAGTATGGAAATAGGGACAGCCAGATTGGCCTATCTCTTGGGATTTTCCTAACAGCTGAGCTCCCACAAAGACGGGTCACTGTATCTCTTAATGAATAACGGTCACTAATCCTAAAATATCATCAGTAGTTTTTGTAGATTATGTAAATTATGGTAAACTGCCGTCATATTTGTCCCTTAATCCTGCAGGGTGACGTACTTATAACAAAATGCACTTATAACACAGAAGACAGGACCAAGCCTACAGTGGTGAGCAGCACACTCTGAACGCAATACTCTTTTCATACTATCAGATATCCCTCAGATCCCTGGGAATAACAGTGGGATAGCCACAAGCACCTTCTTATCTTATCTCCTTCCATCTTTCTCCTTCAAACTCAACATATTTCTTTTGTTCTTATTGTCTTTGCTATGCATTCCTCTATCAGCTCTGTGTGCCACATACCTTTGTCTCCTCAGGGCGGTTTTGGCATCATGGAGGAAATGTGCGTCAACTACATTCACTACTACCCTCGTACTCAGCTGGAGCTCTGCAAGAGCCACGTTGATCAAGGATACCTGCAGAAATACTTTAACTTCATTAACAGGTAAGTGCAGGTACACAACATTTCCCACTCCCTAAAATCATTTATTTATCCGTTCCCTCGTCTTCTCACATGTGACCAAGCAGTTTTTGTTCTCAGCATTCATCTCCTCCTGGGGACGAGAAGTGATTGCATTGTTCAAAAGTAAACCTGTGTTCTGATAGCTCAGATTCCTTATCCTCTCTCAATCGCGCTCGGCCTCCTTCTCTTATTGACTTCTCTCTTCCCTCCCTCCATCCTACCCTCCATCCCTCCAGGTTCCATGGAAATGACCAGTGTGTTTGTGGCGAGGTTAGTGTGACGGAGCAGTTTTCTCAACTAGACTGGGATGAATTCACCGGAGAAGTGCTGGACTCCCTTTATAATACAGCCCCCATCTCGATGCACTGCAATCAGTCGACTGCACGCCTCTTTCCTGTAAGTCCCCAGTCACGCATACATGCACACTCAACAATAGACTGCCGGGCCACCAATTAGACCGGTTCAAAAGCAGACATCAGTGGGACAGTGAGTCAGACCAGCTGAACAGACAGCTTGTTAACTTGTAAAATAAACTCAGATGCACACAAGCTGTTTTGATCAGAGGGAATACATCAGTTACAAACTGTGAAGTGGCCTTGATCAAGGTTTTCTGTCAGAAAACCAAAGATTTAGCTTTTTTTTCTTGAAATGTAACTTCTAGGATAATATTCTTGAAGTGTAACTTAACTTGCACATGTGAAAAAACAGCTGCACATACAGTACCAGTCAAAAGTTATAACATAACATCCAGAAAAAATACAGTATGTCACACAGAAGGAAAATCCAGGGTAGAATCAGGACTGCTGATGAAAGAAACCCATAAGGTATACTGCTGCCGTTTTGCATACCCTATACATAAACAGATGTTGCCTGCTGCGAAGATTCATTTTCATTCATTTAGTTAATCCATAAAGGCTAAAGCTATTGATTGAAATGTCTCCCTGAAAAGCGAAATCCCTAAATTTAGTCAGTAACAGCTGAAAAACTAACATCAAAGTGAAAACCTCGGGCTGCCTAAGACTTCCTAAAGTGTTGAAGAATTTGTAAATGACAGCCACATAAGAATGAGTCAGTAACACAAAAATTCTGCAGCTGAAACTCTGCAGTGAAACACAACAAACCATACTTGATATTCTTATAGCAGTAGGTAGCCTTATCAGGGAATATGCTGTGGTTAGCAACCTTAGAAAAAATAGAAAATAGGTCTATGTGCACAGTGCATTTATCTGCCTCTTCTTTACCATGTTTGACAGCTGTTCATCCAGCAGGTGTGTTGCCGGGGACCAGAGGAAAAGAGGCAAATCTGGCAATTGAAATAACCAAGGTTGTTCTAGTTTTGGAAGAGAAAACAGTTAATATAAGAACCTATCACTTTTAGTAGGGGGCTGCTTGAGAAAATATGTTTTCACAGCCTTTCCTATCAACCGCAGTGGGTAACCGTCTCAGAAACTGGCATGCATTCCACTAATGGTGTCACCACTGGAAGGCAAAACTGTTTTCAAGATCTTTTTGGGGAATCCGTAATGAGTGAAACAAACCCAGTAATTCAGCGATTGTGCTGGTAGTCAAGCTCTCGCAATTTTAGCCTTTGAGCTGCCAGCACTCTGACTAGAGAACAGCAGATGTTGTTTGGCACTTGAAAACTTTGCGAGAGATAATGAGTGATGAAGCAAGTTTAAGGATGAGCTCATGCAAAATATTAAAGTTGTTTGTTTTTGGGTTGTTTTTTTTTTTTAAAAACAAAACAGGAGGCAAAGCTGAAGCTCAACAAAGAAAACTTAAAGTAACCACTTCACAGCAGGCCTCCATCTGCTTCAGGCACTGTGCAAAGCATTACATACACAAATCTCACTCCAGCACAAACCGCACACAGAATAACACTTACATCAACATTATTACTCAAACCGCATGCATCAAACACAAGTCACTACGTTAAAAATATGCAAAACATAAATTAAACTGCACAGTGTAAACCAGGCTGTTTCAGTACTGTGAGTGATTAGTCAGCCTGTATCAAAACTAACTGCAGGAATCATTCACGCATATAGGCATGGTCTAAAGGACCTGCTGAATTTGAAGCAGAGCATCAGAGTGGGGAAGAAGGATGATTTGGCAATTTAAGTGACTAAACTTGGCACAGTTGTTGTTGGTACCAGATAGGATGAACTGATGATCTGATTTTCCCACACAACCATCTCTAGAGAATAGTATGGCTGATGTGACGACCACAGTGACACAAATGAAAAAAGTAAGCATAAGAGTCTGAACACATGTTGAACCTTGAAGCAGATGGGCTACAGCAGGAAACTGAGGCTACAATTCGCCCAGGCTCACCAAAATTCAACAATTAAAGGTTAGAAACATTTGATGAGTTTGATGAGTCTCATTTGTGCAGCAACAGCTGTGATGACAGGGTCAGAATTTGGCATGAACAGCATGAATGCACGGATCCTTCCTCCCTTGTGTCCACATCTCAGGCTCCTGGTAGTCAGGGATACATGTTGGCACACTTTGTACCAACTGATCATTGTTTAAACACCACAGCCTAGCTGAGTATTGTTGCTGTGCCGATCCCTTTATGACCACAGTGTACCCATCTTCTGATGGCTGCTTCCAGCAGGATAATGTGCTGTCACAAAGCTCAGATCATGTCAAACTAGTTTCTTGAACGTGATAGAGTTCACTGTACTCAGATGACTCCACGGTCACTAGAGTTCAATCCAGCAGATGTGGTAGAACGGCAGATTCACATCATGGATGTGCAGCCGACAAATCTGCAGCGACTGTGTGCTGAAATCTCTGCTCCCTGTTGAGTCTGTTCCCCGGCAGCACAAAGGCAAAAGGCAGTGCAACCCAGTGCTAGCAACGATGCACCTAATGAAGTGGCTCCTGAGTGTATTTAAATCTGTCAGATTTAGGCACCAGCTGCTTTTTCTGAAATCCTCTAGTACCTTCGTGGCTCCTGCTATAAGTGATTATAGTGTTTGTGCATCTTTGCATTACTTCACCACCCCACAAACTGCACATGCATGCAGACCAACTGTTCTGCTTAACAATATTCAGCACTTTAATAGTCCCAAAGCTGTACTGTGTGACAGTGACAACTGTGTTATTACTTCAATAAAATCCAGAACAGTAACTGTCTGTTTTTTAAATAACAGTCAAACCATCAATACATTAGGTTTCAATAATATATCTGTTTTTTTAGGGTGACTGGGACAAACAGCCCATACCAGTGGTGACCTCTGTCCTTGAAAAGCCTCCATACTCCTGTAAGCGAGGCACGCTTCGCACTAACTGATGCCTTACACCTCCAGCGCGAGCAGCAGGGGTCTCACAGGATGTTTAAGCCTGAGGAAGGAGGAGATCTAAAGAGTGGAAAGCCAAAGAAGATCTCGTGATTTTACTGAGTTTGCCTTGATTTTTTTTATCTCCGTGTTCGACTTCTACTTGCTATAATTGTATGCTTATATAAATATCTGTAGTCTATGTTGTTATAGGTACATGTAAATTGCATTAGTAACAATCATTCATTTTTCTCAAGACTTGAGTGGCATTCAAAGGCAAATAAAAAGACAAAAAATGACTATAGTTTCACGCTCTCCTTTGATGCACCCCCCCCTCTCCCGCCCCGCCCCCATTTCACAATTTTCTGACTGAATAAAGATGATCACAAAATGCTGAAAGGAAACAGTCATTTAATACACAAATTGGTTCATAATTTGGCCATTTTGTATTCAATTTAAACTATTCTATAATCATTAATAATTGTTTTTTGCATTCATATCACATTACAGAGGGAAGAGAAGCTGTGAACCATGTTAGATTAAAACAAAAGACACCAGAAACTCTGGGCGCCGAGCGCTAAACGACCTGCGGTGTTTTATCAGTGTGCGGTGTGTTCAAATTTCCCACATAAATCTTGTTATTAACCTAAGCTACTCCTGAGAACAACCATTTCAGTGATGAATGGCCATGTGAGCAGAATCGATGAATCACTCCGCATTAGTAAACATTTTGTGCTGAACGGGCTTCAGCAAACAGAGGGAAGCAGGAGACCTACATACAAATGCTTTCCATTATTTAGACACCTTTTTTTGGCTGCTGTTCACGGTGCCTGCGATGGACTTTGGTTTTCATTTAGTCTGAATTGTATTACTGTAAGTTGGTGTAAACAAAACATTATGTTCTGATAATTTATTCAATAAAGTGTCAAAGAAGATTGTAGTTACTCATGTAAACACAAAGACAGCAGAACCCACATTAAACACACCAAGTGTTTGTTTCCCTTTCTGGGGTTTAAGGGGTTTAAGTCTTGTGGCAAATACTTGCCATTTATAAGTGGATGTCCTGCTTTACTCACTTTTTTTAAGACAATAGTTTCAAATTGAAATATTAAGTGATGAAGTGACATCGATTCTTGCTCAAAAGGTTCCCGTAGATGCTTCATAATAAGACAAAATAAGAGTGAAAGGAACTATGACAGCTTTGGCACCAAACAGCACGGCCGTGAGGGGACACATCACAGAGCGAGACAAAACTCCTCTCTGAAAACTGTTGTCTTCTGTTATTCTGCTTCATCAGTGTCTTGGTTTCCCAGCACATTGTGCCTTTGGGTGACCCCCCCCCCTTCCTTTCTCCCCCAGCTCTAATAAACACTCAGCATGTCTGCTTCAGATTTAGATAACATACAAGTAAAAATAAAAAAAACCCTCGTTTTTCTGGGCACAAACAACAATCACTGTATTCTCTCTGTAAATGCCTGTATTGTTATGAGAGTACTTTTATTCCCTAATACGCCACACTGTGGGATTGTGATAAATTAGACATGACTGCGACAGTACACCAGCATTATATAATATAGTGACTGAGGGCAAAACTGAATTAACATCCTCACTAAAAATACGTTTTCTAAAGAAAAGGTTTGGTTTCTCTAGAGCTTGAATAGCTTTCAGAAAGGAGCCACAGACTGAGAACTAATGTAGTTTGGATAAAACACATGCATTTGTAACCATGTTGTTTAGCCCTTGTATCAGCTGTTTCATTCTCTCTCTCACACACACACACACACACACCTTGGTGCTGCTCTAAAAGCCCTCTCAGCCGGTCAGTCAGTGTGCTTTGACTATATCTACTTGTTGATCCTTTGACATTTGTAAACAAGCAACAGATGGTTTAGTTATTATTCCCAAAGCTGATTTAAAATACATCATCACTTATTAAAGTCCTTAAGTTAAACTCAGGAACGATGAAAGCAATCTGGGCCTCAAATCCCTCGACTCAGAGATAATAAGATCAGTGCATCTCTTGAATGTTTTCATGGTCACGGTACTCGCATGAAGAAGATTCAAACTGAACATTGTTACTCACAAACCCAGAGTGGATATAAAAATGTGGAGCTGAGAAACTGAAGCACTCTTAACAATCTAGTCATATTAGATTCTAAGCGATGCAGATTTTTCATCATCCTCAACATGCAACATCTTTAAAATGAGCAGAGAAGATTTGCACCGCTGCCATCAAACCTGACCAAAATGAACATTTGAGACGCTGCTTGTGCAAAAGTTGTGAATCCCTCCAACTTCTGTGTCGTTCTCAAGCTAGTGCGTTTTTTTCCTTCAGCTTTCACGAGTGCGGTCCTTCTCAATCATAGATGCCCTTGACACGTTTATTCTCGGGGTCAAATGGAGATTTGAGGTGTGCTGTGGCCTTGTATACTACTCCCATCCTTTCCAGGGTAAACTCGCCGCTCCTCACGAAATCAGCGCTCACCTGGTGAAGAAAGAGATGGTGAAGATGAACCACAAAGGACAGAAAACGATAAAAACAAGAAAAGGGGACAAGAATTTCAACTCTGTCAAACAAGGACACGGTAAAGATTAAAATGACAAAGAGATTTTCAGTGAATCCAAATGCTTTCTAAGCCAGAACCAGAGCTCATCTGGCTCACGATCCATCACCATTCACAGCTTGTAGCCCACAAAACGACAAATGTGACCTTGATCACAGTTTGATTGAAGACCCATTAGAGAAAGCTGCACTTTTTGATCTCTTAAAATCTGACCAATCATCCAGCAGGAACGGTATTCCTTGTGGATTGTGGACAGTCAGACAGGGGTGAACGACTGATGCCTGACTGCATCTGTTCGTTGGCCCGATGTGCTAAAAATACCATTCTGAGAAGGCAGGGCCCTGCAGAATGGACAGTGTCACAGCTTTCACACCTCACAGAGGAGAACGCTGCAGAAGCTATAAAGCACAGGAAGCTATCAATTCACTCATGAGTCAGTGTCAGCTCGCTCGTAACACCAAGTGCTAATTTTCACTGACTGACGCCCCGACTCTCCCACTGATCTGTCACTACGTCTCGAGTTCATTCACAGACAAACTCACTGTGTGTTGTGTGTCAGTCACTTCAGAGGACACTGACTCAGATATCCATGTTTTAAACACAAACATTGGAAAATGGGAGAGAAATGGGACAGAACAATAAGCATGGGTGTTTTTAAAGGCTCGTACCACTCCTCCATCTGGGTTGCGGATGTATCCATAACCAATAGTTTTGTCGATAAAAAAGCCATATTCAGCACGTCGCAGGTGACCAACAGGAACGCCGTTGCGGAAAATGGCCTCCAGACCAAACATCGGTACCTTCCTGATAACGAGAGAGAGAAGAGATACAGAGAATCATAATAAAAGTTGCAAAAAACTTGACGTTTTATACGAAAAACCAGGAGGCAGCCTCTCCACAGAGACTTGTCGTCAAGTTTTCAACCATGTCTGTTAGGGCAGTTCTTATATGACCCTCTCTGCTCCTGCAACTCTGTGGCCAGTTCACTGGCTTTGTTTTTTTCTGTGTTTTTGGACTACTTTAGATAGATGAAGCAATGCAGTCCGGCAACAGCCCACAAGACCTTCCACTGTGGAGCTATTCTGACCCAGCTGAAAACTCTCAAAGCCAGTCAGAACCTTACATGGCCCATTCTTCCTGCTTCCAACACATCAACTTTAATAACTGACTGTTCACTTGCAAACGAAAATACCACCGTTTCTTTGACAGCTGCCAAGGTAACGAAATAATCAACGTCATTCACCTCACCTGTCAGCGATTTTAATAATGTGGCTGTTTGATGTATAAATACAACCACACGCCAACACTAATCCTGCCCAGCAGGATGCTGTAACTTTAATAACATATATTTCACATAAGGCTTAGCTTTGTACTAAAATATATAAATATGATATTTTTGAGTCTATATTACATTTATTCACTGCACTATCATGGGAGCAACATACAAGGTAGCCATGGAGCTAAAATTATTAAATTACATCTAGAAATTATGTTTTTTATTTTCTTAATTTCTTTTTGATGACTAAAACATCGTGCCACAGAAGCTTCACTGACTCATCGGTGGTGAAGCAGACGATGCGCCTCTTCAGTCCCTCCTCCTTCTGTTTCTCTAACATATCACGACCCTGGAAACCGATTGAACTCTTCAGCTTGCAGGTGAAGGCAAGCCCCGCCTCCAGTGGTGTGTCATCAGGGCGCAGGTCCGCATGCCAATGCCTGTATCCTTAAAAGCAGGAAACACAGAACATAAGGATAAGAGTGAGATACTGAGCTTTTATTAAAGGGAACATGGGCTCAATTTTTTTGTTTACTAGTTGACTTCAGTAAATCCTTAGCTGAGCTGGATTAGATTGCTATGCTTATACATTTATGACCTTCATATGTGTGTTACCTTTCTCTATGCTGAGCGAGTCTATGGCTCTGTAGCCCGAGTTGATGATGCCATGCTTTGCACCAGCAGCCATGACAGCACGGTAGACTGGAAGGCAAGAGTCTCTGGGAATGTGCAGCTCCCAGCCAAGCTCTCCGACAAATGACAGGCGCATAGCTCGCACCTGTGATGAGAGAGGGGGCAGAGAGGAAGCTTAGCGAGATGGAGAGATGCACATAGAGGAGCAAGCTGCCATTGCACTTCTTGTGCTCACCCATGCACAGATACACACACGAAACCCACACACACACACACGTCATCGTCAAGGCCTGAATTTACCAACAGCAGGTTTGCAGAAAGAATCAGGAAAAAAAGAGAACCGATGAGCTGTAAGAGGAGATAAGGTGCACACGAACAGAGGGAAAGTGCAATCAAACTGAAGGCATGAAAGAAGACGTTATGAATCAAAGGAAAATGGACAGTATTTTGCAATCTGTCATTCTTTATAGTTTCTCCTTTTGAATACTGATCATGTTAACATTCATCACCTCCGCAGTAAAAAATAAGGTTTAAAGAATAACAGAAAAGGTGAAGGAGAAAACCTCCAACTGCACAGTGATCACAGTGACAGCGCATCCTGTCATTTTACTTCTGCAAAGTGAAAATCTGCACATAAAGCATCACCTTCTGCTTCTCCAACATCTGTGGCATTACGCAAGCTAAACCACCCTTACAGAGGAAAAATGTGTGAAATTAATAAAGCAAGAATGTCAGGATGCAGAATGAAAATGTCGTGGTCCCAATATTTTATGCAGTTTGCTACAGCAGCAGCAGCAGGGAAGGATCCATGACTTCCTGTTGTTTAGTATTCAAATGTTGCAGCAGAAACTGAGACTCAGACCAGGTAAAAGCTTTCTAATCTTCATTTGTCCCATTTTGGTGAGCCCATGTGAGCCTCAGTTTCCAGTTCTTAGCTGACAGGAGAAGCAACCGATGTGCTGCGGAGCCCTCTGCTTCGAGGTTCAACGTGTTCTGCATTCGGAGATGCTCTTCTGCATACTTTGGTTGTAACAAAGTGATTATTTGAGGTACTGTTGCCTTCCCATCAGCTCAAAGCAGCCCAGGATTTCTCCTCTGCCCTCTGACATTTTCACCCACAGAACTGCTGCTAGAAACAATCTGAGAATAACACACAGTTGACAAATGCCAGATTGGTCTTTAAAATGCAATCCCATCTAGTCTAGGTGAGAAAAACGGAGATGCTAAAGAGAAGAGCACATCTAAAATAAGTAAGGAAAAAGATAAGGAAGGGAGTTAAAAAAATATATTTGGAGAGAAAACAACAGTTTCCCCAGTGGGTGTAGTGGCAGCCAGGCCATCTGGCCATCCCGGGATCATCCTGGGCCCCATATGTACACATGAAGCTCTGGGGAGGAGCTTCATGTGTACATGTATGCCTGCACGTATTCACGACAAACACACTGAAACATGAGTGACCGTCAATTCTGCATTTATCAGGAAAAAATCAAACACAGACGGACACAGAACTGACATATGTACAAGAATGCATTTACACATAAGTTCATTTCTCCTTACAGGCACACACACACACACACACACACAGAAAGAGAGAGAGCCTAATGAGCTATGAGGGGAGCAGAGGGTTCTGGTCTCACAGCAGTGCAGCCATTAAAATGTCACCCAGACAAGGCCAGAAACCAGCTGGAAGACGGCACAAGCAACACAAACACTCCTGCAGAGCTGTGAGAAGATGCTGACTGCAACCACCAGAGCATTGCATAATTCATGCAACAGCAACAAAGAGAGAGCGAGTACGTGTGTGGACATATGTGTCCCTGCGTGTGTTGGTACAACATGCTTGTTCTTTTGGGGTTTTTTTTGTCTTTTATTTGTGGCCAAAAACTCTGAGGTCAACTGAACATGCCGAGGCAACATATTTACTGCATCACTGCTTGAAAACTGCATAAGAAGACAACTAAAAATACGTTAAGCAGTTAATAAAAATGTTTTGTCTTTCCTTTACAACAGCATCCCTCCCCAAAGATGCCAACTTACAAGTTCGATTTTTTAAAGCATGAGAAATGTTTAAAAATTGTAAAATAAACTGAAAAAAAAAATCATGACCAGCCTTTTGTGGCATGATCAAACAGCCCTTCTAGGTATGAATATATAGAGCTTCCCGTGCTTCGAAACTGCCTAATAAACTTTGTTTTGAGGTAGTAGACCTCAGGTACCGGAGAGGAAAAAAGGTAGAAAAAAAATTAAGTATATAATATCTGAACAGACTTAACATGTAAGTAAGTCACAAGGATGCCTTGAGATGCACCATCTGTCCCTCCTACACACAGTGTACAATCTTTCATTACTGAACCTTTAAAAAAAAACTGTTCTTTCACTCAACAGCATGTCATTTGCATAGTGCTATTTTTAATTAACCGCATTTTTAATTTAACAAACACAGACAGGGTTATTTTGGAGCGGAGAAACGTGTGCATGTATGGGTGTGTGAGTGATGTCACCTGATGTCCGGCTGCATTGGCAACTTTGTGCGTAGAGAAGGGGAAAGCATCATTGCTCAGCTCTGTGTCTAAAACCTCCTGTAAAACCTCCCGGCTGCAAATAAGAAAAAGAAAAGAAAGTAATAATAATCAGAAACTGTTGTTTTAATATTTGGGGGGGGGGGATTTCACCAAAAAACAAAAAA
>VOQJ01015401.1:13067-25577 GCA_015052665.1 Apistogramma diplotaenia
GTCATTGTTTTTGGCTTCTTTTTTTTTAGATTCTTTTTTAGCATGTTTTTTTTTATACTCTTATTTGGGGTTGAACCCCCCCCCCCCCTTATTTTTATTCTTACCATTTATCATTTAGTTTAGTTTTGTTGGAGCTGCTTGCCTCTATTTGTCTTCTGTTTCTGCTTATTGTTACCCAGTTATTCTATCTTACCAATTTTTTATTCTATTTTTTATTCCACTGTTCCATGGATGTTTTGTTGTTATAGCATTATATAATCTTTTCGTAAATAAAGTTAGAATTATATATATTTTTTGTCTTGCATGCCCACTCTAATGTTAAACCTGAATCACATGCTGTATCATGTGTTTTTTTTTTAAAGCATACTTCAGCTTTCAGAATCGTTCAAGCTTCATTTTGAGTAGTAAGTCTTACGAGCAGTACTTAAAGGCAGCAGGCTTTCTCTTGGGGCCAGCCTGTCCGCCATAGTTAGTTACGTTCAGGCGGGAACACTTTTGGGCAAGTGGTGGGTAAGTCCACTGGGCCAAATGCACTCCCACTTCCTTTTTCTCTTTTCCACAGGAGGAGCAGGCAGTGTTTGGATGAATCACAATGCTTTCTTTCAGAGTGAGTGACTCGTAGGAATTTGTTAGGCAAAGGAAGATGCTGAAACGTGGCTCGGGTGGATCAGCTTTCCCGTTAGAAGGCTTACTGGCTCCGTGACAAATTAGGCCCAATGAGAGAGATAGGCAGAGCTGGAAAGCAGCAGCAGAATTTCTCACAGCCCAGGATGACATGTAGCTGTAGCTGTTGCCCACACTTATGATAACTTATTAACACACTCAAGAGTTTATCACTTCCTCTGGCAGAAGGTCTGTCTCTTTCCACTCTTGAGAGGTAACTGAGATCATCTCTTTCACACATTGGTATTGCCTGGTCTATCTGCTTGATGACACAGAGCAGATCCTGGTCCTGGAACTGACACACTGAAATTTCCCATATCTGTGTCCCGACTGATTAGCACCCGTCAGCATGCCTGTAACCGGTACTTCCTTATCTATGAGTTCACTGTTTTTAAAAGACCTCAGCCTAACGGTCAAAAAGGGTTCTCTAAGGCAGCAAAACGGTACACTCAGCAGTTAGACAATAGATCATCTGGTGGGGTTTCACAGAGAACATTAGGGTTCACCTCCAGCTCTGTGCTGTGGTTGCAGGTTTGCTGCCCGTTCAGCTGCAGCACACACTCGAAGCCCCTGAGAGGAGAGAAGGTCAAATATACTGTAGAGTGAACTGGTGACAAAGCAGACTAAGAGACTGAAACTGAAGGGCCAGTGTTCTGCAAAATCCTTGGCTCGCTGAACACACAATAAAGATAAAAGAGGCATGTATTATCCCCACTACCTGAGTTTATATGAGGCTGAAACATAGAATGCACGTTAAACAAACCTTGCTATGGAAACTAAACTTTAAGAACTTAATTTTAGTCATTTCAGTGTTAAAATTTGTGGATTGACGAGTAAGGGAACAGCGGCCCCTGACAGGCTCTGAAGCGGTATGATGTGACTTGCTTTTGAGGAGTGGGTAATGCCACAGAGACCGGAGCGGACATATCCAGGCCACTGCTTTTACTTTTAACTTGATTCTGATCTGGTGTTTGGTTCAAATCCGTAAGGCTCCTTCAGAGCAGATCAAGAACCTAGCCCCATGGGGATAGACTGAAATAGAAAGCAATGGTTTTGAGGGAAGGCTGAGGTGGTCCTAAGGGACTTAGAGCATGTTAGCGGTGACTGAACAAGTGTACCACAATGTGACACGCTAGAGTCGCTTTGTTAAAAGCACCCTTAAAGGGGAGTGGATCAATTTTATAACATGACAATTTAGCAAATAAGCAAATTTTAAATTGCATCTTTAGGTACTGTCACAAAAACACTTGATTTCTTCCCATTTGATTTGTTTGTGGAGGCTCTCATAATTTGGGACTGCATTTTAGTCAGTGGTGTTGATGGAACGAAAGTATCATTGAATTTTAATCCACCATGCAATACCACCTGGAAGGCATTTGATTGCAAACGTCTTAATTTTTCAGAATGACATTGAACCACGCACGCTGCCAAAAGCCTACCTTATAGAGCAAACACACAATGGAACACTCGGTCATGAACTGGCCTCCCCAGAGCTCGGGCATCAACATTATTGAAGCAGTGTGGGATCGTCTTGACAGAGAATAGAACAAAAGGCAGCCGACATGCAAAGAAGAGCTTTCGAATGTCCTTCAAGAAGCCTGGAGAACTCTTCCTGAAGACTGCAAGAAAGCTCCCGGCTAACCCTGCTTTATTCAGACTGTGTCACGTTCTCTTTTAAAGGTTGCCAAATTGTGAGAAATATGGGACAATCCTTTCTCTAGCTTCTCACTGACTTAAAATTAATGACAAAAAGGCGAAAAAGATCATTCACAATTGCCGCGTGATTGGGAATTGTGTGGAACCCTTGGCTCAGGCCAGGATTATACTTCCTTGTGCACACTGACTTTCTGCCAACGCAAGAGACCTGTGGTTGACTTTATTATACAACTTTCTGATTTGCTTGTAGGAAGCATGCATAGTCGGTGCCCTTGTATTGTAATGGTCACCTCATACACCCTCTGATGATAACATTTATGTAACTCAGCCCCTAGCAGATCTGTGCAGCTCATGAATGTGAAAAGCACACTCTCCATGCAAGACTACCAGCTACAGAGCTGTGACCCTGCCTACAGCATGAGGGTGTTCATGAATTCCAGCAGAACACCTGTCCTAAACACTACTCACCCTGGGATATATTTCACAAGCTCATTGCCCTAAGATAGCAGCACATGCTGTCTGGAAAATCCAGCATTTCTGCCTTTAGATCCTTCCTTTTTCCTTCCTGTCTATCCCACCCCCGCATACAAACTCACACACTAAAGCTCCACAGATGAAAGTGAAGACATAATTGCACATGAAACACGTGCCGAGTCGTCTGCTCTGAGGAGCCTACAGAAAAGCCAGCCCGTGCACAGCCAAAGACCATAACAGACCACTTCTGTCATCACGTACAAGAGACAGAGGCAACCTTTAGGTTCGACTGAGACATTCTGAGGATCCTATTTTAAATGTGCAAGCACATCATTTGTAGACAGCTGTGTAGCATCTGAAAATTGGAGCACATACCGTTTGCATGGACAGCACGTGATCTGTCGGCTGAGCATGTGCACGTCTTTGAGTAAAAAGAGAAAAAAAGAGCCTGAATTAATTATTGAAATATTCCCACAGCACACGTTCCAGAGCGGTGATTATTTTAGACAGCGTAGCCTATGTTTAGCTCTGTTAGGATACAGGGGTTAGACTGAACAGTCTCAGAAGATAATAAGCTGTATGTTGCATGAGGAGACTGAGTGGTCTGTGAGATTTTATCTACTGGACTAGCCTGAGAGGACAGTCTTTTACAGGGTCTGAAAATGTGATGGATCTTTTCTCCTGGGTCCTGTCCTGTTGTTAAGCCATGATCCAATTAAGGTAGTATGCAAAATACCCACAATTATCCACACTGAGTTAATCAAATGCAAACCAGCAGTCCCACACTGTTAGACATTTGTATGACCTTGAAGAAAGGATGACACCAGTACAACATCCATCCATCCATCCATCCATCCATCCATCCATCCATCTTTTTAACTGCTTATCTAGTTTATGGTCTGGGCTTGGGCCTATCAATAGGAGTTGACAAGGTGAAAGCACCCTGGTCACCAGCCCATCAAAGGGGTAATCCAGAGAGCCTGACGTCTTTGGACTGTGGAAGGAAACCAACACAGGCACAAGGAGAAGACACGAACTGTGCACAGAAAGGCTTCAGACGTCCAGGAGCTTTGAAACAGGAAACTTCCTGTGAGGCAACAAAATGTCACATTCAAGCCAAATATTTGAGGCAACTATTTTTAGAATGCTGAAAACAACATAAATCACCTGCATGTCAAAACTTTGTAACGCAAGGAATGTTGAGAGTAAGAAAGGGAAACTATTTCTACAACGTAAGAATTCTTCTTCTTGAGGCAAAAATAATCAACAATTAACAACAATATTAAACAATCTGACGCCACTTTTCCACCATTAGGACACTCTTGACCACATTCCAGCTATCCTCTCTACTGTATGTACATGTATATGTTACCATGGTCACCCCCAAGGTCCTATGGCAGCGTTCCTCTGTGCAGACTGAAAGAGTCCTCCTGTGTCTTTAATCCCAGACAGTCAGTTTTAAAGTATTTTGCTCCCACTGGGGCTGAGACGGGTTTAGACTCCACTGAATGCCATTTTTAGTGACGTGGGTGTATTGTTTTACTTGGCAAATGTCTAGATTGCCCATTGCTGGTCAACGTTCACTTTTGCTGCTTCCCATCTAATCTAAGAGCCTATTTTTAGCCAGTGCACACTGTAAGTATTCAGTGCCATTTGTCATTCCAGTTTCTCCCCAGTGTTTGTTTACAGTATAAATAAAAATTTTCGGAAGCACATATGCTGTACTGTGTCAGCAGCTATAATAAAGGCGTGGCACCCGTGCTGAAATCCAGTGAGGGCCCCTATGTAGCGAGGGTGTGGTGGAGGCAGCTGGCAGACAATTTTAGAGGTTTTGATCTTGCTATCGCCAAGTTCTGTGATCCTCCCTCTCATAGAGCTCTCTATCATTTCTAAGAGAGTCTTTCTGGAGTCACACATGGGAGTTGCATTGTATACACTGAAAGTACATAGACTGATAATATTAACATAAAATACCACCTTTTAAAACTCTTGCATGCATAGCCTTTCATTTGACTAATTTTTTATGAGCTGCATATTTGATTTGGCCAAGATTTTATGCCATACGCTCTTCCAGATGCAGCCCTCCCCATTTATCTGCTGTATTGTGTTTGTGGATCTAGAAAAACCATGTGATATAATGCCAAAAGAGGAACTGAACTGAAGTCAGGAGTGACATTGATCAGATGACATTGTGATCTGTAGTGAGGGTGCAAAGCAGGTGTAAGAGAGCCTGGAGAGGTGGCGGTATGCTCTGGACAGAAGAGGAATGAAGACGGTACAGTAGAAACAAGAGAGAAGCGAGGATGACTAAGAGGGAGACAGGTGGAGTTGTGAATACACAAGGAGCAGAGTTATTGAAAGTGGGTAAGTTTAAATACCTGAAGTCAGTTATCTAAAGCAATGGACAGTGCATAAGAGAGGTGTTGAAGAGCGTGGAGGCAGGGTGGAGACATGTTTCAGGGGTGATTTGTGACAGCAGGATAGCAACAAGAGTAAAAGGGAAGATAGTAATGAGACCTGCTGTGATGTATGGTTCAGAGAGACGGGAGGCTGAGCCGGAGGTAGAAGAGATGAAGATGCTAAGATTTTCATTGGGAGTGGCCAGGATGGACAGAATTAGAAATGAATATATCAGAGGGATAGCTCAGGTTGAGCTGGTTGAAGATAAGATGAGAGAGACTTGGCTGAGATGGTTTGGACATATGCAGAGGAGGGATGGGGAAAAATTAAAGGATACTGCCAGGAAGGAGGAAAAGAGAAAAACTTGGTTGGTGTGGCAGAAAAGAATGATAAGGATATGATGAGATGGAAGTATATAACCTGCTGTGGTGACCCCTAAAGGGGGCAGCCAAAAGAAAAAGGTTCATGTGACTAATCCAACCTTCGGTGTGGCAGCATGCTGTTAAAGTGTAACAGTATAGTCGTCAATACCCCTCTGATTAGTGATGTAACTGTGGTGAATGTGCTGTGTGAGCTTCATTCATTAAGCTTCACTCAGCAGAGAAGTCATTAGTTATAGTCACAAACTGACAGCTGGACAGCTGTCTCAATCGTGTAATCTACATGTATTGATACAAATGCCACAGCAATAGCCTGACACGATGAGTTTATGTGCTTTCTTGCAGACATCTGAATGAGTAAGTCAATTGAGTCTGATGTTTGTACACTAAACATCCAACCACAGCCAGCAGACAATTAGCTGAGATTGGCATAAAGACAGAAAGCAGGGAAAAATGCACTGCTCAAAAAAAAGAAAGGTAGTTTGTGTGGCTCCCACGTGCTTGCTTGCATACATGCATGCCAGACAACATTGGGACATTGTCCTAATGAGACAACGGATGGTGTTGTGAGGGATCTCCTCAAAGATCTGGACCAGAGTATCACCGACCTCCTGGACAGCCTGAGGTGCAACCTGGCAGTGTTGTATGGGCCGAAACATAATGTCTCAGAAGTATTCTGTTGGATTTAGGTCAGGCGAGCATGGAGGGGGGTGGGGGCAATGAATGATATCAATTCCTTCATCCTCCAGGAAGTACCGGGTATTGTAGTGTACCAGGAGGAAGCCAGGACCCACTGCACCAGCATAGGCCACCCTCAAGACATCTATTTAAGATTGTTGAGTCAGAGACATTCACACCAGTGGCCTGCTGGAGGTCATTTTGTAGGACTATGGCGGTATTCATTTTGTTCGTCCTTGCACAAAGAAGCAGATAACTGTCCTGCTGATGGGTTAAGGACCTTCTACAGAAACAGTCAGAAAAGATGAAGAGATAAAAAAATGACATTGGCCTCTACCTGCATTTTTATTGCTTCAAACTGAGCAATGTTTGAATGTGTTTTCACTCTGTTCCAGCCTGTATTCTAACAGTCTGCTTAACCAGTCATTTCTGGTTCTAGCTTCATAACATATAAGAGTGCATAAAGTTTATGTTCTCGACCTTCTCTATGCAGGACATTCACTGTGTTCTTGTTCTTTCAATTTGCTCCTGTGATTTGGAGAGTTCATGTCAGAGAAAGCAAATAGCAGACAAAATAACTATTTTGTCATCAATTTCTAACATGTTGTGGCATTTTTAAGGACTAATATTTAGGTTCTTGGTCATGAAAGCAATATTGGATCATTGGTTTTCCAACATAAGCTCTCGTGTTATTGTGAACACACAAAAGTCAGACATCTTTGAAATCCCCACAGAGCAGCTGCTTATCCCTTCACATCTTTCATCTCACAGTTTGCTCACAAACAACGCAGGCCTACCAGAAGTCTCTGCCGCAAGATCTTGCCTGCTTGACCACTCCGAAGCCCATATTTACAACAGAAATCTCGGCACTCAGAAATGTTCTTTACCTCAGTATTTAACAAAGCACTGCCTGTTTCTTCCTTCACATGAGTTGAGACATTTCAGATAAAGTTCTCATGCCAAGTCAAACTGACTGGTCACATTCAGTGCACAGAAGAGTTTCGTTCCACTCGATGTAAAGAGACCTGCTGTGTACTTCTGTGGTATATAATTAGAGCCGCTCGACATGGGTGGTGCTACAATGGAAAACAAAACATGATCTTCCAGGTCCCACCCGGATTTTGGGCGCTTGGATGGAGCCTTAAGAGACAAGCTCACCAGGTGCAGTAACAAGTACATCATTCATGTATCTCGTGTTTAGGGGATTTTCACATCAATCAGTCATTCTCAGGCATATGCATTCACAATACAAAGCCGCATGTGTAGATAAGTAGTACTATTTAGGTACTAATAGTTTATTTAAATA
The DNA here is from genome assembly GCA_015052665.1 of Apistogramma diplotaenia. Classification (NCBI taxonomy): domain Eukaryota; kingdom Metazoa; phylum Chordata; class Actinopteri; order Cichliformes; family Cichlidae; genus Apistogramma; species Apistogramma diplotaenia. Next base: position 20,625 of record VOQJ01015401.1, read on the forward strand.
AATGTAACAAAAGATCATTATTATAGAATAAGAAGCCCAGACACCAAACAGAATTCCTTGTTTAGTACGACTGCCTTGATCTGCATTTTTTTTTCCTGCCTAGCTGTTGTGGGTTTTTCCCAAGTCACACTCACCAAACACCAGTGTAAAAATGAAGACATTTTTAGCAATTCAACCAGCTGTTTCTCACACACGAACACACACACACACACATATAAAAATGTATTACACTTGTCTGGCCGCTCCTGGGTTTTTTTTGGCAAAAGCTCCTGTGGTTACGGGTGGGCACTCAGTGACAAGATTCTCTTGCAAGGTGGGGTCTGGGACTTGCAAGGGATATCTTTTAGAGTGCTACATATTTCCACTGTCTGCATCCATATGTGAGACAGTCTCGCAGTTACTCCCTATTCATTCTGTAAGGGTCAGTATTAATAACCCACAAGTGCAATGTTTTAATCCCTCTAGATTAGGGCCAACATTCTTGGCAGGCTGAGTGTTTTATTCAAAGCTATGTGACAGATGACAGACTGAGTGATGACTTCCAATAGCAACACACACACTCGGGAAACTAGAAGGTGCAGTGAAATTGATTTAATGACAACACTTGATAATACCATGCTTCTGATCTACTGGTCTGTATAGCTGGTATGATCCCAGCTGTTGTGATTTCAGCCCAGAAATCACAACAGCTCACTGAAGTGTCATTTGTGCTGTTAGTGATAGCCACATCACTGGCCTTCTTTCTCCCCACTGCACGAATGCTTGTCAGGGAGAAAATAAGGACAATGGAAATAGCTGCATACACGATGCCCCCAGCTGGCAGACTGTGGTCAGTGCATTTGTTTTTCTGCTAGGCATCAGAATTACCATTGTTAATGATTTATGATTGCAGAGGTTAACTTTGTGTTTTAAATGAGCTAAATACAGTGGATAACAGTATGCCTGACAGTGCATGGCTTTAAAGCCCTCATCCCTTTGTTTTAACTGGTCTTTTTTTTTTATAAAAAGCTAGACAATAGCTCCCCCTAATGTTGAATATATATAAATACAAACTCATATTTTTAAGCTGCCTTTTAGTTTCCCCTACACACGAGCTTCTCAATAAAATAGTCAGTGCTGCCTCCTCCCACAGCTCCCAGAGGACTGAAAAGATGGCTTCATAGACTACACTATTTATGAAAAATGTATTTAATAACAACAGCAATGGCGGAAAATGTGTTTCAGATAGAAGAAGAGATCAGTTTACTTATGGATTCGTGAATCTATGCATCTATGATAGTAGATTATTAGCAATAGTAATATTTATCCTGCTATATTTATATATGCTAGATAGTAATTTACCGTTAATTAAGAATGCACCCATACAAAGTCAGGTGTGGAGGAGAAAGAGCTCTAACAAGAGTCCCTTTATTCCTGCACCACCCATAGTGTCTCTAGAGCCAGGCATCACCCTCAGTGAGAGTACACATGCAGAAACAGAATTTAAAAATGAAACAGTTTCTGCAAGGAAACAGGTCTAACTGATTTCCTCTGTGTCTGTCTCTCCTGTATATTCATCTGCAACATGGACGAGCAGAGGAAAGAAAGAAGACGAGGGAGGAACTAAAGTAGGAAGAGAGAAAGAGAGGCCATCAGAGGTCTTCTTCCAAAGCGAGGGGAGTTTCTGCAGACTGTGTCTCAAGCCAATCCATCTCCACAGACTGAGATTCATCTGGGAGAACACCTGCACTGCACTGCTCTGTACAGAGCTCTGCCTGCGTGCTTGTCTTCTTGTCTTCCTGAATGCAGCAACATCTGGCAGAGGAGCAAGTGTATAAAAAAAAGAACATCTGCACAGCATCAAGCAGCCAAGTAAACAAACAGTTCTAATGAAAGTGGTAACAGTTCCCAAATACAAGGCTGCAATGTCGACCACCTATTTTCCTTTAATTAAAGACATATTAAGCATTGGCAGTGATTTCTTCTCAGCTTACTGGGGAAAATTATAACAGCTCAAAAGACTGCTCACGTGTGTCAGCATATGCATGACAAATGACACACTGTGCAGGGATATGCCGGCTTATGCTTTACACTTGTATTACTCCACAATGCAATGTGTATAAAAAATAAGCCGCAGCATTCAATTGGACACTGGCTGTGTTTTATACAGAAATGCACTGTATGCTGCACATAACAGTGCATACTGAAAAATAAATGCACAATATAGTGATGCTCTTTCATTGTTGAGCACACAAGTATACTGTGTAGTTGGTACTAGCACTGAAAACATCTCAAATTCAATATCATTTAATCTGAATGACACAGTGTGGCTGTAAATGCTTGCACACACCCATACATAAACACACATGCACAAAACACACACACATACACACTACTTGTCTCTCGTTCCTTTTCATAAAAGAGCCCCGAGACATAATACAGAATCCCTCCAATGCAGCACAGTTCCAACACTGAGACTGCACACTTGAGTAGGAGTGCATACTGTAAGTACACGTGATTGGCCTATAACAATCATGTGACTGCAGATTGTGGTCCCCTGTGTTAGGCCACAGTAATTGAGGCTTCCATATGGTATAGATCAGACATAGCCTTCACCACAGCATTCCTCTGTCACAGAGCCCCTATGCTTGTATCCACAAAGAAATGTGAGCCAATCAAACAACTATCTGGTCATTCAGTATCACACATAATACCTATCTTTTCATAAAAGACTGATTACCATGAGGGAAAAGCTATGCTCTTGTGGGATTTTGTAGCATTTTATGGTTTGATTGACAATTTATATTACCATATCCAAGGAGATATGGCACTATATGGTATGTTTGTGATGGGATTTAAAGAATTTGAAAAGAAAATACAACTAAAATAAGCCAGAAACATTGTTGCTATTCCTTGTAGCAGGACAAACATCCCATTTATTGGCAGATTATGACTGTAATAAGCTTAAAGGTTCTAAATCTCCATAGTATTTCCAGAATCCTGTATATCTCATAAAATCATACCAACATTACTTCATGTTTATGCCTTCACTGCAACTTTAATGCACCTTATCAGATCAGAAGCATTTGCATACATCTTACTTTCCTTTGTGAATAAACTGTCGTAGTTAAGGATAAAGCTTCATGTTTTTTTAACATTAACAGACAAACAAACAAACTCTACTTACTGAGCAATATATATAGCTGTCCATTAAAAGCAAATACAAAAGCCACCCTAACAATTGGACCATGGGTGGCCCTGTGGCATTCTAATGTAAATGAATTCAATTTAACATACTCCTGTTATTTTTTGCATTTAAGCCCATGGCTCCCTCCCCTGCTGGGCCACTGACCTCTGACCTCCACTGACACTGTGAGCACCAAGGGATTTGGGATCACAGCACTGGCTTATTTTTAGGCCTGATGCATTTTACACAGCTATACAGTTCCAGGTAAATGGCTTATTTTAAAACCAGCTCTGGAACCTGTCCACATTTCATGAGTCATCCAATGTGGGAGTCGATACTGTGCCAAGTAAGTATAGGCCCTGGAAGTTGTTACTCTAAAGAGGTTTGCAGTTCCCCCACTAAATGATCGCGATATTACCGGTTAGTTGACTGAAGAGTTGCGTGATTTCCATAAATAAAAAAAACAACTTTAAGCTAGCATCCGCGTTACATCAGTTATTAATAAAAAAGTAACCCATTTATCGTCCGTTTATTATCTAAACTGGCAGGCAAAAGAGATTAACTATATATGTAAGGTTAACTGAGTAACAAAATTAATGCGATAACGGCTCTTTTCGACGAGCCAGTGCTAATTTATGGGACGCTTGCAAACAATGGCGTAGGTACAGTTTGAAAAGGCTAAGAGTTTTTCTTTTAAAGGCAACGAAATTAGTTTAATTAAAGCGTTAATTTGTTACACTGCTGATTCCCATTTACCAGCGCCAAAGTTGTGGATTAGAAAAAAAAGTGCACTGTCTCTTTAAGGCAACCAGCCAGTCTCTTTCGTATTGATCAATCCACCATTTTCCAACACAGAGCGGCGGCAGTGCTAACACAGCTCCGGCAGCGCGAGAGAGAAGAGAGCCACCCCTCTACCTGGAGTGGAAGCCAGGGACCGGGGGCAGTCATGGCAGCGAACATGTATCGGGTTGGAGGTAAGGTGGCGGGGGCAACATTTTAAGTCCTTCCCGTAATTTTTTATGGCGGACTCGCCATGATTCACGTCGGTTCTTTTATGTATTTACAGAGCGTGGTGCGTCTTTTGCTTCCCTTCTTTTATTTCCCTAAAGCTAAAGAGCCTTGTGCTTCACAGATGATGATGATGGTGACTGTGTGAAGAGGAGGATGGTGATGAAGAGTAGTGGTTCTTTTACAAAAACTGCTCCCGGATTTCCTCGCTTCTTTTGTGTGTTTCTCGCAACTTAGCAAACAACTACTTTAGTGTAACGATGCACCTTAAGTAACGTGCATTGTGCGTCTGTATATTTTTGATGTTACGCGGCGAATATATTGTAAAAGTTTTGCGTGCCATTCAACTGCTGCCCGGACAGTACGCTCATAACAATAAGTAACATCATAAGTGCTTAAGTGTCCTGCAGAAACCTCTCAAGGCTCACAAGAAAGCAGCAAAGAGTGCATGCTTTTAAAATGCAGGGAAGGAGTGGGACAGAAAGTTAAAAACAGCACTTTACCTGCAAGAACCAATGCAAATCTCAAAGCATGCTTAGAGATCCATTTTGCACATGTATAACCAGGGTGTGTATGCCTTTTTCTTTCTTTTTTTTTTAAATCTAAGCATTTCAACCTAATACCTAATTAAAATTCCTTATTTCCCCTCCACTCATTTTCTGCATATGTTACCCTGATTCACATCCTGTAGGTACTGTGTGAAAATGAAAATCACTATAACTACACTGTAGTTCAAATGGATACTAGCTGGGTTTTTTTTTTTTTTTTTTTTTGTTTTT
>VOQJ01015403.1:0-12457 GCA_015052665.1 Apistogramma diplotaenia
TTAATCCATCCATCCACTTCATCTGCTGACAGCCGAGCAGCACATCCATCCTGCTGTGGCTGAAACACGTGTGAAATCAAATATGTCGCTCCTGCTTCTGCTGACTGGCTTTGAGGGCCTTTAGCAGCTGGGTGTAGTGTGCATGCTGGAGTTAGCAGCTGGGTGTAGTGTGCATGCTGGAGTTAGCAGCTGGGTGTAGTGTGCATGCTGGAGTTAGTAGCTGGGTGTAGTGTGCATGCTGGAGTTAGCAGCTGGGTGTAGTGTGCATGCTGGAGTTAGCAGCTGGGTGTAGTGTGCATGCTGGAGTTAGCAGCTGGGTGTAGTGTGCATGCTGGAGTTAGTAGCTGGGTGTAGTGTGCATGCTGGAGTTAGTAGCTGGGTGTAGTGTGCATGCTGGAGTTAGTAGCTGGGTGTAGTGTGCATGCTGGAGTTTGGGTGTCACAGCTCTATCTTGCAGCTGCTGATTCGTTTCCCCTTTTGCAGCACAATCCCAGATGACTCAGTATATCCAAACATTAAGATGGCCTTTGAGTACACACGCTCCCTGACCGGAGTCCTTCATGTTTTCCCGGATACCACTTGGGGTTCGCAAAACACTCCTTCATGGTGGTGGGGTTACTTCCTGCGGGACCTATGGTCATCAATCAGGGCAGCAAGTGATACCCCCCACGGCGCCTCCAGCAGGCCGTCTGCGCTCAGAGGGCAGCAGGTGGGCGAGATGTTGTTTCTTACTGACACAGAGAACAAAAAACATAATATTTTTGAAATAAGTGCAACATCTCAGTGTGACAGAGACCTTTTTCAAACTTGAATGTAAAAAAAAAAAGATTTTCTTCCCAGATTTGGAACATTGTTCAAGTTCACTCAGCCATTTTTAAGTAACGGCGTCATTTCAGGAGCTAAAAGTATCAAAGATGGCCGAAACTGGTTTGAGTCACATGAAACCAGAAGTAAACAGGAATTCCTGCTTGCATTAGCTCTGCTTTGCAGGAGTTGTAATGTACAGTGTGCTTAGGCTTCTTTTGCCTTAAAAACTGTGATTCTTCTCTTCAAATGAATGAAAGGCATTTCCAGAGGAACACAACGCAGTAGCGAGGGTACCGATGCCAAAGCTTTCATGCTCCTGCGTCCTGAGCTGCCTGGTCTTAACAGCCGTACCTCTAACACTTAAACTTGAAACGATTCTCAAACAGCAAAAGCTCAAAAAGAGCCTTGAGAGACGGACAGGGACTCAGGCTCCTCCAGCCTAATGGATGTGATATCAAGCACTAATATTAATAATCCAAGCAGAAACGAAGATCCCTGGACGAGATAAAACCGGCGCTCCTGTCTTCAACGGTAACGATCCATCAGGCTCTGCCGTGTGTGTCGGTGGGAGTTCACACACACACACACACACACACACACACACACACACACACACACACACACACACACACACACACAAAGTTCACTTTATGAATCTGACACTTTGCTGGGTTTGAGGCATTTACATCATGCCCTCTTCTTACTTTGAGGGGGAAAACTCCCCCCAGGCTTGCCAGGAGTCACTCACTCATGAGTCAAAGTCAACAAGAGAGCATCTCAGGACAGGCGACATGGCAGGAAAAGGCCAAGAAAGATACTCGAGAAACCTCTGAGAGTGGCACGTTGGCAGCGTGTCAGGTTTAAAGCAGCACCTCTGTACGCACACACGCACACGGCTCACACATGCACACGGCTCACACATGCACACGGCTCACACACACACACACGGCTCAAACATGCACACGGCTCACACACGCACACGGCTTTGACAGGCATGTGAGAAACACTCATGAATTAAACGGTCACAGCTGGCAGCAAAAGTTCAATATTTTCGTTTAAAAAGGGGAAATGAGTTAGAGTGAAAAAGACCTGCGGCATTCACAGCACATGCAGCAGTGATCAACATCATAAATATTATCACTGGATCGGTTTAAATGAATATGTTTGTAAATCACCAAGAACGCAGAGAGCAGAGCAGCGGGTCTGCAGAAATTCTTGTATCATTCTTGAAATGCAGTCACGACTTTCCGCTGACTGTCCGCAGGATTTCCAAGCAGGCAGAGCTCCAGCTCCGCAGTCCGGAGGATGATAAATGTCTCCCTCCCATGTTCTTACTCACTCTGCCAGCTCACCACATCAACCAGACGCTCTCAAAGTAAAAGGGACAGAGACATGATGATGACATTTGGCTTTCTAAATGAAAACGTATCATTTCACATTTTCTCTCAGGAGATTCCACCACTGTTTCTCTGCCTTTGAGGATCCAGCAACACAGCAACGAGGAGAATAACCACAGGATCACAGAGCCCAGATTTGATTATTATATACAGATGACTAAAAGAGCATGAAATTATGTTTGCAAACACAATTAAAATGCACTCTTTGAAAGCACTGCCATGAAAGCAGACATATTTCTTTAACTAGAAGAATGCTTGTAATTTGTGTGTATTGTCTGTAAATATGAGTGTGTGGAGAAAAAATGGCTCCTTTTGGTGGAAAGTCCAAACACAGGCCTTCATGGAAATTTGTCAGCAGTTTTGTGTCTATTTCAGTCTTGGCAGAGGGAGAGACCGTCTTCAGAGGAAGAGAATCCTCTCTAATTTGTGGAAACTATAGAATTAATGTTCTACCAGATTTCCCATCTGCGACGTATTTAAAGTGTGCTGAAACATGTACCGTGCCACACACATGCAAACTGCTACCACCAAATAAAGCAGTTAATTTCTGGCTCAAATTCTTATTAGGTGATAATTGGATGATGACTCTTCTTCCAAAAAATGCGCGTGGTAAACCGCCGTACTGTCTGTCTGCTTCCTGCATGAAGCTCGGCCGGATCCTTAAACGAGCGAATGTGTGTTACTGTGTTTGGAGGCCGGATCCAAAAGCAGCATTTTCCCTGCGAGCTGAGCGTGATTCAAACACGTTCTCATGTGGCTCTTTCATTTTTTAAAGAGATTTGCTACAGTCAACAATTACAAAAAGAAAAAGCCTGAAAGTCATCAGTGTGCGACTCCCTGACCTCCTCGAGCCCGTTCACTGGGATCCCTCCTCCTCCATCCCGCTGTGTCTTTAAGCAAACGCTGCTCCAGAAAAGCACGGGGGACTATTTTCAGCTGCAGATGAATACATGCCTGTTGCCCCGGCGGTTATGTCAGAAGGATTTGAGGAAAGAAAATAAACGACAGCGTTACGTTCCTCGTAAAGGGAATGTGCAAACCAGCGCGACGGTCCGATTCATCGGCTTTTACAGCATCAATATCATCAGTTCAGTCTATAGATTTTTAATAGATTTTCTGACAAAGAACAATTTTCTCTTATGATGGTCATAAAAAACTACAATATTTCTGTCTAAAGAGAGCGACGAAAAAAGGAATTTTCACCATCAGATTAATCTGCAAATAATCTGTAATTAAGCTGTAATTAATCTATAATTAATCTGTAATTAATCTGTAATTAATCTATAATTAATCTATAATTAATCTATAATTATTCTGTAATTAATCTGTAATTATTCTATAAATTCAAGGCGTCTGTAACCATAACTGTATAAAAACATAGAAAAAGAACAGTTACTTTTATGATCATATTTGCATTATTTAGATTATTTATTTATTTTACTTTTTAATTTTTAATTTCAGTTTTTATTAATACATGATTACCGAGACATCACAAGAAAACACAAGGAAAAATAATAACTCATAATAAAAATATCTTCAGCCATATCAGGGCAGCTCCAGCCCAGGTATTTAAAGTTCCTCTTTTACATGGCGGCTGTTTCCCAAAAAGGTGAGGATTCCGGCTACAGTTCACTTCTTCATTTGGCAGGTCACAAAGGCAGAGCAAAGCTTTCTCGTGCAGAGGTGAAAGCATTTTGTAAAAATGGCAACTTCATCTCTAAAACAGCACAAGACGAAATTCTCTGGAATTACTTTATCAGATTAAGCCTGAATAAAAGCTTCTAACTGCATCAGAGGAAATTCTTTTTTAATTTACACATCACCAGGTGTTGTATATTTTAGGCTATTTTAAAATGTAAATCACATAAGTCGGGGAAACAAATCTCTGAACATTATTGTGGGTAAAAATATGTTCAAATATAAAAAAGCAGACTTATATTTAGTGATTAAATGACAGTCGACAGCTGATGAACGTGACCCGGCTCTGCAGCGCCGCTCATCTCCTCATTATTCAGGCGAGACAACAGGAAGTGAGTCGTGCAGAACCTGTTGTCCTGCTGTACATGTGTGCAGGAGGACCCGGAACAAATGCTGTCATCACGCAGGGACTTCAAGAGATAAAGCAGCTAAAGGTGAACCGTGAACAGCAACGAATATCATTAATCAAACTTTTGACCTTGCCTAGCAACTGCCACTCCCAAAGCATTCGCAGGCGCCACTCAGAGCCGCCAACCCCCATCAGGTGCTGGTTTGTAGGAACCTGTTGGCCGATAACCAACACACGCACACGTCTACAGCAACGCAGATTTACATTGACCTATTGACTTTAGAACATCCGGGAGGAGTAAAACATACACATGTGTGTGTGACCTTTCCCGTATTGACAGTATTGTCAGGTTTAAACAGCCAGTATTTCTGTTTGGTGTGAGCTCGGAGGCCCAGGAAACGTGCAATCAACCGCCGCCCGAAACCAGTGCACAACAAGAGGGGGAGCCAACCACACAGGGCCCTTTGAGGAACGTGGAGTGCAACCAGTGGTGGAGAAGCATGCATGTTGCTGTTATTGGTGCTGTTCACTCAGATACGCCTCTCCCATCTCAGCGCTCGCACGCAGCAGTGACCCGAAGGTGGCTGCTAATTTGGCATGGCGAAAACACGGCTTTAAAGTGAATGAAGGGCCTGATGCAGCCGTTCCACCGGTGGGCGCGAGCAGCTCCACGGGCCAAATGGCACAACACTAACGTGGAAGTCACCCACACGCACGCTGTGCATTCATAAGGAAGAAGAAATCTGTTTTGGCAATGAAATGTGTTTGTAATAAGGAGAATATTTAATAAGTGAAAGAGAGCAGAACAAGATGTTTCAGTGGAGTTTATCTTTTTATATTAGAGATCGTAATTATGGCAGAAATGAATGAAAGCTGCATGTTAATATGTGAGCGAATCAGATCATATGACTGCGGAGCCTCTTACAGAAGTGAACACGTCCAAAAAGAGAGCCATTTTTATGAAAACATCTCCAGAGGAGACGAGCCCCCGTGGGTGGCTGCTGGCTGTCCTCTCAGTCATCGCTCCCCATTGTACACGGAGACGACCACAAGTCACACTTCCACGCCACAACAACGAGTGGGCCTCTGTGGAAATGCTCAAACCGCTGAAGCGTCTGTCTTTCAGCTCCCGAACGCTCTGTCATGGTGTGAAACCTTAATGAGAAACACAATCACTTTTCCTGCTTCAGGAGCTTTTTAGCAGCTCGCTGAAGAGAGCTCGTGTGTTTTGGCAAACTGAGACGAATGCAGTCGAAACACTTCTTCATGCTCAGACTGTTGATCCAAGCAATTACAGGAGAGTCAGGAAACAGTCAGGACGGGAGTGACACCAAACAGATTCCTGCTTTTGGGGGAAAAGGATCATTTAGTGTCACCATAAAGATCCAAACACAAACATGACTTTTCTTTGCAGAATAATTCCATAGAATCCACATGCTGATAATTTACAGGTGTTTGATGTCATATGTTTATGTGTAACGTGTCGGTATAGTTGTGTTTATCCAACACTTACATTTCACAATGCATAAACGTGTTTTAGTGGGAAACGCTGATGAAAGCGGCGCTCTGCATAACAGAGTCAGAGAAGCTGCGTCTCTTCCTGCTCTCGGCTGCTGAGGACGTCTCTGTGCACACCGAGGCTATCTGTTACTGAGGCAACAAGCTCGCTGCTCCTCTATAATTGAAATCCAAGGCCATCTGTCTGTCTGTCACAAGAAACAAATAAACACACATGCGAGTTTGACGAGGTTCCACTCAGAGGTCGCTGCGTGCCAAAGAATGCTGCGTCTCTGTCCATTAAAAACAGGACACGTATGGATGTGGGATCGAGCCATCTTCAGTCCACCTGCAGACGCAAATAAGGGAATTCTTGGAGGAAGGCTTACGTGTCCCCCAAAGAAAAGTTAGCTTCTGCCAGACTGGCTGGATCGGCCAATGAAAACACAGAACAGCCAGGTGAAGCAGCCCTGCGCTGCACAGCCACACTCACCACGCAGCACTGAGTTCGTCCACTTGCAGCTCCCACTAACACTATCAGGAAATTTTTACATTTAAGGAGATTCAAACAGTTCAGAAATAATTATATGTTGAGCTTCTTGCATCAAGGCACATTTTACATCCAACACACCAATTAAAAGACGTTACAGTGGTTTTTGTTACTTATTCAAATGCAGTAATGAGTCCAGTTTGAGTGTTTTACTTTATACTTAACTTCTACTACATTTAATTTTCTAATTAAATTACTTTATATACATGCAGAACATCGTTAGGGATCAAACCAGTGAGCTCCTGATCCCTTCTATACTGCTCAGATAGCATCACACACACACACACACACACACACACACACACGCACGCCCACACACACACACGCAGACACATTTATACACGCACGCCCACACACACATTCACACACATTCACACACACACAGTTTATTTGTGAAAATATATTTTTTCACCCTCTGACCTTTGAAAGGCGCCACTCTTCCATCGTTAAAAAGGTGGGACAAGGTGAACAAAAGAAGAAAAACGTTGTGTAACGCTAAAGAAAAGCACAGCTGAACGTCTCACAGCGACTTGGCAACACGATTACACACAAACAGAGTAAAGCTGCTGCAGGTTTGTCAGTCTGTGACACACTGCTGGGGCAAATAATTCAAGAGTACATTCATATAATAATCTTCCTCTGCAAACAAGGCATGAAGGTGGAAACAAACATCAGTGATCACAGCACTAATATCAGGTTCTCAGGCAACAGTGGAATTATCACTAGAAACAAAGAAGAAGCACTTTCATCATTTGTTCTCTGCACTGAACCCATTTTAGGTAGAAATACATCAACACGAGCCGCCACACTGCAGCATCAGGGACACCGCCGGCTCTGAGCACGAAGGTCAGACCTCCAGGGTTCACAAGTCGTGTTCCCACAGACCTCACAGAGCAAGTTCACCTGTTCAGGGAAGCTAACTGCTGCAGTCATGGCTCACAGCGATCACACTGTCGAGCATGTAGGCACAGAAAGGCCCGGGTCCGGTCCCTGGTGCTGACAGAGCTCCCAGCCCCAAAGCTTGCTGCTGAGGTGGCAGTGAGAGAGCTAGCATGCTGGCTAGCATTGTGTAATAGAAAGTGTAGGAATGCTGAGGCGCTGCTGTAAAGGAGTCTGAGTCAAGGTCTCTGCATCATCCCTGAACTCTGCATGTGCTGGAATGTCTTTCAGGGTTCACGATAGAAGATATTCAGGTCTTAGTGTCTTTCCACATCCATCTGTCCTTCTGGCTCTAACAGCAAAGCCATCATGTTCGCTTCCATCGCAGGAGGCCAGCAGGTCAGAGAATCTAGTTTCTCCATTTGGTGTTGATGGGGTGGGGGTGGGGGGCTGGTTCCTTCAGTGTCATCGTTGCAGGTGTTTGCCTTTATGACCAACATCCTCTGCAAGCAGGTTCTCATTACACTCTGGTGAGAAAAGAGGACCTTCAAGTTTCGTGCATTCCAACAATGCTCTGAAGACCGTGTAATTTTGGAGACTAAATTTAGGGGGAGAGCAAATCAGTTTTTATTTAAAGCAGACCTGACTCAAACGCAGATTCACCGCACTGTGGTCGGACTTCAAACCAAGTCATTATTTGCCTTTTTCATGTTCAAACTGCTGCAAATCTCCAACACGGCTGAAAAAAAGCAGCAGACTGTTGTTGGTTTTGCTTCCATCTCTGTGGGAGGCTGTCTCCTTCATAATGTGCATGTTGATGCTGCAGCACCTGATCGGTAATTTGCAAGCATAGATGTCATCACAGTAATTTGATATTAACTACCCAGTAACCAATAACAGTCTTCTGTTTTGAATCTTGATCCCTGCTCTTTTTTCTAAGCAATTTCACTTGCGAGTGATCGATGCAAAGCCCTCAGAAGTGAAGCCTTCAGATCAGACTGAGGAGATGGCTTAGATTTCATCATTAGAGTTAATCCATCAACAATGCCAGAGTCCCGAATAAAGCCAGAGTAAATGAGTGTGTTTGCACTGCCACGGAGTAAATATTAGTTTGTCCAGATAAAGCTACAGGCTGCTGAGGGCCTCCACATTGCTTAGGTTACACCAGCCTCTGTTCTTCTCCACCTGAAGAATGCCTTCCCACTCTTTCTTCCTCTTGAAAGCAAAACACTGGTAGCAGTCTCAAGTGGCTGAAAGTTTTATCTGATAATCCAGTGTGTCACTCAGAGCCGCAGGAAGATTAATGGCAGGGGAACTCCTGTCTGGCAAACATCCCACTCAATCAAAACAGAGAACCTGCTGTGAGTAACAGTTCTTAGCTTCACTCTGCAGAGGGACGAGAACACGTGAAGCAGCATCGCTCCGCTCATTCGCTGTTCACCCGTGTGTGTGTGTGTGTGTGTGTGCATCATACATCTATATAATTTGGAATAATAATTTGTCTCTGCTGTGCATGAGGTTGGAGCTGAGGGGAGAGAAGGGAGCCCTCTGCTGCTGTTTGCAGTGTGATTATTATTATGATTATTATTAAACAGAGCTGCTGTAAAACAAGTGTTTTTGCACATTATAATGCTTATGTTGAAAGTGATGTTTTAAAGAGTCACGAGCGTCATAGAGCAGTAATGATTTCAGTATATTTCCCTGAAACACAGCCGAGGCAGCTTTCTAACATGAACATGCATCACTGAACATATCCAAAGAAATGAATAAAAAGGAGCCCCAACAATACCACACTGATGCTTTGGCAGCTGGATGAACAAATCTTACAGATTTCCACTGCAAGATATGCAGGCTACTCAGTAATGGAAAATATATGGCCTAGATATGATATTCAAAGAGATAATTGCAGCTTTATGCAACACTGAGTGCAAAGGGAGGGGAGCATGGCTAATTCCCAGCATGGCTGCCTTGATCTTTTGTTGCATCTGCAGGTATTTTATGTTTGTTTGTTATGGGACACCAGGCAATTTAATATGCTTGTGCGTATACTTCATGAGCTCAAGCTCATCAGGGCTTTTTTTCCTGCTGTAACATCTAAGGAGCTGACAGATACCTGCGAGCGCTTTGAAGTTGTCTTAATTGTGAAGGAGCACATAAAGAAAAGTAGAGTCGAGCTAATCTTAGATGCTACCAACGATCTGGCTTGTTGACTGCCCCTGAAAACCCTGCTCTCACCTCAGACGCTGCGATAAGCATCTTTAATGAATAGCTGTGTGCTTGAAGGAGTGCTGGCTGATAGAGATCGTTTCAGGAACGGTGGGCTTCAGGTCTCAATAACAATCAGGGAATTCCATCTTAACCATTTGGATGTCCTCCATAATGCCACACACTCTGAGATTGCTCAGACCTACACCAAAATAAAACTTGGCTGGGAATGAGAGCGGGTTGGGCATTCTTGCCCAACTCAACAATTCCAAGTCTGAACAGCCCGGACCCCCTCCCAGTTGCAGGATCTACCCAGCGATGTGAATGCTGACTCTTTGTTGGTGAGCGCTGATCTCAGGAGGAGATACTGCACAGCTAAGCGCCTAATAAAAGGTGGGATGACAAGCCCGGCGAATGGAAGCACAGGCTCAGCTCCCTGTGAGTGCGTCTGAAAGGCCCAAATTGAGCCATTTCCCCGGTCTCCAGGGAGACTTCTTATCGCCTGCAAGATCCAGAGCAGACTGTGTATAATTTGCAAAATACTATGCTGATACTGCAAATGAGGTTTAATAGCTGCTGGAGCCCAGTTAAGCTTCATAATGTTCTGTAGGTTTCTTGGCTTTGATGGCTGGTAGCAGAGACATTTTCTCGCAGAATCAAAACAGAAGAAGAAAGTCACGGCCGCAGTCGGTGGGTGTCTGCTGTCATAGCTGACTGGGAGCTGTGGGATTACTCATCCTGTCGTGTCAAAGCAATGAAAAGCACGAGTAAACGGCTTCTTCATCCCCCGGGGGAGACGAGAGCTGCAATTATTCAAGGATCGCTCTGACAAGCTGTCAGCAACAACAGCGTGTTGTGTAACACCCAGTTGGCTAATTTCTGCCTCGGCCTACACTGAAACACGATGTAATGAACTGGGATTAATTACAGCAGTCGTGGTTGATGCTGTCAACGCAGCAATTAATCTTAGCCGCAAATCTGCCTAAAGCTGCTCTAGTTTGAAGAGGGCATGTGCACCGTGGTGTCGACGCAGGTAACAGTACGAGATGCTCCAAACATCACTGCCATGTCTTACTCAGGCTGCTTCACGCTTCGCCCATCAACCACCAAACAGACGTGGAACTAGCACGTTAATGTAAATCTGCACCCACGTGAGCAGAAGAGCTGGTGGCTGTAGGCAAAGAGTCACTGGGATTCCTCCTCTGGGGACTCTGGATATCTGTATCAAATTTCATGCCCTTTTACTCAGTCGCTGTGGAGATATTTCAGCACTCACAGCGCGGCTTCAAATCAGAACGATGCGTTTGGGGTCAGATGAAAGAAAAAGCAAGAGCTGCACTTTTACCCACAGTGCCTTCATCATGTCAGGACTCTTCATCTCACCAAATATTACAGCAATATCAGGTTTCTCATTCATCTCTATAAGAATGGCTGAGCTGATTAGAGAGAAGATGAAGCAAGAGCTGAGAGAAGCTGGGCGTGACGAGTGCTGACCTGCCCCACACGTAAGGAATCGTTTTCTCACCTCAACCCTTAACGAGATACAATGAAAATGATTCACGTGTGTGTGCGGCGCGGTGAAGACTTCATGAAGTGGAGGACAAATCGAACCGATGCTTTCAGCAGGATGGTTGTAAACGATACGATCAGCCATAGATTATTCCTCCAGGATGAAACACCTTCGGCTTCCCTGAGACCGGAGATAGACCTCAGCAAACACATTCCCATCCAGCAGTGAAAACAGATATGCTGTTGACCTGTCCAGCCACACAAAAGCATCCCCGGTGCTCAGGTGAGTAACCCTACTCCTGCCTGAAATCTCTTAGCTAAATATTGTGAGTGTCTTTCTTTATGTCCGAGAGCCTGTGTTTGCCTTTAGATCCAAGGGATTAGAAGATTAGCCTAACATGCTCAGCTGGAGTGAGAAAAGCACGAGAAACACATGGATAAAGTAAAGATTGATTTTAATATTCCATATTTGAACCCGTTTCATGTGCTTAAACTGAGTCTGTGGGATGCAGTTGAAGGCTTCACTTCAGTATGATCCATTCAGCAATGACTATGTTCTGGATTGATTCCTGCAGCAACCCAACTGAGCTGGCTCCCACTCGGGCCCACAGAGCGAGCCAGGCGGGAGTGAAGGTCCTCCCCTGTGGCCAGAGCAACGGAGCACCAAACTCCTACATGTCAGCGCGTCTTCATGCATTTATTTTCCACTGGCCGGATGGACGAGATGAGGATCTTCTAAAATTCCTTCACACTTTCTAAGAAACCTTCATAGCAGCCTCTTCAGAGCTCGGCCTGATTTTTGTAACTATCACACTGCGATTTCTAATCTCTTCAAGGTCCATCAACAAATCTGAGCTCCAGTTCAAAAAGGAACATTGTGTTTCACATACCAATTAAAAATGCCACCCATGCAAGAGCAAACATGCATTTTATCATAATCGCCGTCAGCGTCATTCTTTGACTCGGCCAATGAAAAGCTGCCAAAATGTGCTTTCTCCTATCTGCACGAATCACAATAGGCTGCGCTCCAGCTGATTGTGCACGGCCTCCTACATGAGGGCGCATTGATGCTGTGCAGCGGAGGGATTCCAATCTTGGAGATGTCCACATGGGTGGTAAAGAGAGATGGAAATGGTATCCACGTTTGTTTTGCACGCTGAAGGCAAACAAAAGGAAAGTTACATGTCGGGGGGGGGGGGGGGGCTCTCACACTAAACATGCCACTAAAGCTTGGGCAGGACCCACTGCAATGACGGGCACCTCTGGCATGATAGACTTCAGCAGGAACCTCTGATAAAAAAGCTGTGATAAGGAAGAGGATGGAGAATCAGGAAGAGGATGGAGAAGCAGGAAGAGGATGGAGAAGCAGGAAGAGGATGGAGAAGCAGGAAGAGGATGGAGAAGCAGGAAGAAGATGGAGAAGCAGGAAGAAGATGGAGAAGCAGGAAGAAGACGGAGAAGCAGGAAGAAGACGGAGAAGCAGGAAGAAGACGGAGAAGCAGGAAGAAGATGGAGAAGCAGGAAGAGGATGGAGAAGCAGGAAGAAGATGGAGAAGCAGGAAGAGA
>VOQJ01015404.1:7875-23243 GCA_015052665.1 Apistogramma diplotaenia
ATTTCCAGCGAGGAAAAAGTACAATAATAAAGGATGAACAATATGGACCAAAAAAAAAAAATCCAATATACTGTATGTGTGAGGACACTGAGTAAAAACCAAAAAGAAAACAATGAAATATATGCTGACATGTTTTTATTGAGGGTGAAACATTTACATACTACACAACATATCCAGGACAGTCAGCAATACAAAATCCACACTTATCCTCAGGCAACAACTGTCTAAACAACATCTATGAATATAAACGATGACATTAGGTGCAGAGTAGTTACGAGATGGCCTTGTGCTGGTTTATGGAAGCTGTGCTGAAGAATATGTTTTGGTCTGCAGAAATGAGAAACGAAAGAAAAGCTCAGATGCACTTTAGGAGGTACGAGTTGCAGTTGGCTCCTCTACCGCAGTCACAGAGCTTCCCGATGCGAGGCCCGTACTTCATGGCACACCGGTTCCCCAACCCGCACTGAGAAGGGGAGGATGACACAGACATGTTATTCTAAGCAAGTTTGTTTAAAAGAAATAGAGGTTTCACGTCTGTCGTGGAGAATATTGTTTTTAATTCTGTTATTCAGCAGCAAAACCATCATGACTTCATAATCAGTTAGAAAATTTATAGGAAAAATGAATAAAATGTATTTAACAGAAAGAGAAAGATGAATGATTCTTCAGTGCAGTAATTAAATCCCATCCATTAGCTCCAACTGGGCCTGTGAAAAACTGGCGGACTTATTTTCTGTGAGGTGACAGGAGGATTGAGAGCTTTTTTGCAGCTTTTTAGTTTCCCACTCTGAGCTAATTGGAGTCGGGCAGCAGCCTTGATTAGTCTGTAATTGCACTGAATCAAAGAGTGTTGTTGGCATTCCCCTGTTATCTTTTAATTAGTGGCAGGTATCTTTTGCAAACAGCCTTAATTAAACAGCAGCGGAGTGATGTACGCAATACATATTAACGACTCATCTTACAAGTCAGGAGTAAATTACGCTCGTAGAGCTGCGGTGCATTAATATTTAAACTGAAAAAAAAGTGAAGTTACCAGTGGGATGCTTCCTCTTTTCTCAGGGGAGGAGACTTGATTATGTATTCTGCCCAGAAGAACATCCAGCGCTTCTAGCTGCTCAGCAAAGAAGAACAAAAGGTGTTAGAAACAATTCGTCCACTTTTTATACTTTTATTCATATATTCTTCTTTAAACTCTAAACTAAGACATCACTACAATACTGGGATTTTTTTTTGGGGGGGGGGGTGCTATTCCCTCAAACTTAAATATGTCAGCATTCATATAGAATTATGTCTTTTGCATCATTTAATGTGAGACATGAACATTTTATGAACATGGAAACTTTGACGTCCAGTGGTTTGAAAAGTTCAGATAACATTTGAACATTGATCAGCAGCTGGTTGGTTTTATGATAACTGATATTTGTTGTTGTTTTTGTTTTTTTTAAATAATGAAACAAGACAAATGAAAAAGCAGAAGCAATACAATTAAATGGAAAGAACACAAAATATTGACGGGAAAGCTGCAGGTCGAAGATTTAGCTTATTACACTCACCAAATTACATGCATTCCCAAATTGGCAAAACATCCATAACAAGATTTAATCAAAGCAAAGCAAAGCAAAGCACGATGATGGCAAATATAGGCAAGATAGATTAAACTGACAGAAAATGTTCATAAACAGTTATAATCGGTTTGACATTGTTTACAGCATGACTACTGTGTAATATAATAATGATTTTGTATAATTTAATGCAATTGTTTTTCTTTCTATTACAAAACAATCAGTATTTAAAGGATAAACGAAAAGCAGGATATTTTAGATGGGCCTCACAGTATTTTGGCCACCAGTTTCACATACTGATAATGACTAATGGCTAACATTTGGGCTGGTTCTTGTAAAACAACACATTTAAGTACCACAAGAAAAAAAAGATTTGCTGATGTAGAGATGCAGACAGAAACGCAGCTGATATGACAGGTAACCATTTAAGAGTTGCTGTGAAAGGAAATAAGAAATACAGGAATGTGCACAAGCTATTGCACACGACCAATAGAAATTTAAATAAGTTTAGTCTCTATTAGTCCGATTGCATTTAAGTAGCAAGGAAGCTGAAAATAGTGCATCTGGAATGTCCCGCACAAGCATAAATTTTGCCTCAAATTTAGTTTCCTGCAACTACCCAGAATGAGTCCTATCTTAGTTCAGTACTACCCCGTTCATTTTAAGAAACGTCATCAATCACTTTGATCACAAGTTTCATTCCTCCATAAACTCCCAACACCTCCCCAGATACTGACCAGGTCTCTGTCTGCCGCTCCTTCTTGTTTCTCCTCCCCAAAGTCCTCGGTGGAGACTTCCCGTGATGCCTGGCCGTGACACAGGACGGACAGCAGGCCGGCGAGCAGCAGCCCGCGCAGTATCCAGGAGCTATCCATGGTGCTAGTGCCGGTGAAGGAGGAGGGCGGAGGTCCCAGCGGGAGGTAGCAGATCGGAGGTTGACAAGCAGAGGGTCGCAGTAGGTCCACGGGTGATCCTCCTTCCACCCACCGGCCCTTGTCCTCTCTTATACCGCTTTACATAGCCCCGCCCGAGAGGCCGCTGCGAGATTAACATGCAGGAAAGTATTGACTGAGGGCAGGCAGGGCTGGATCTTGGAAACCCACTCTCCTCCTTTTTAGTTAGACAACGGGACTGAATCCACTTGGAACTCACACATCATCCGTAAATACGCACAAAAAATGTCCAGAAATCTTAAACCTGCAAGACGCCCCATCCCTGCAGCAGTCAGCACACAGGTTATCACCTGCTTACTTCATTTCCTGTCAAAGTAAGGAGTGATTTTCATTCAGTGTGGTGGTTTTAAACGGCTTTTTATTGTTTTGAAAGACCATCACGTATCACAATAAATCCATTAAATATACAAACAAATTAACCTTGAATAAAATATAGTTATTTACACATGTATGATGACTTTTCAAAGTAGTTATAAAATATACACTTTTGATTTTCCTTTTTTAAGATTACAAAACATCACACACTTGAGAGAAAGACTTTCAAATCCACTCTGTCTTTTCTTCAGGTACAGAAGTCTTACAAACATGTGAGAGTGATACTCTCCATCAGTAAGAACAGCAGATCCAAGTGTTTTCATGGAGGCTGCAGTGTTACAGCTCACCATATATCACTACTCCCATCCAGCCGAGGTCCTCAGTCTGCTCCTGGTCACCTGTCTACCACACCAACTCCCGCTGCTCCAGTTTCTCAATCAGCAACTCAGTCATCATTCCTTTGTTTGCTGTAAGTTCATCTCTCACTCTCAAACATGGTTCATGACACCTGCCTGTCTACCAACCTGAATGCCAGAAAACATCAGAGCAGTAATAGTACTAGAATATAAAAACATTATAACCCCACTGGTCACTAAAAAGGAATTTTGGTGGAAAAAAAGAAGGCACTGGCACCTGTCTCAGCCAAACCCTTTAACTTGAATGTAAACACTGAGAAAGAAGCATTTGAACCTTAAATGAATTGAAAATGATTTTTTAAACAAAATTAGTATTTTACTCCTATGATGTCTTTTCTCTTTTTAAGAAAGATAAAAATCATTCCAGTGAATTTTACCTGATTCCTTACAGGCTGAATATTATTAAATAAAAATCAAAGGATAACCCCAGGAATGGCTAAGCACATTTCTTGAGACAGGATTTCCATTTGTAGCATAAAATGTTTACACTGTGGCGCTGATGGTCTCATTCAGCTGTGAGCTCTGTGAGCAGACAGTGAAGTCTAAGTAACTGTAACATGCACGGCTGTAACACACTGATGGATTTTGTGTCTATGTGTGCTGGGGTGGGGTGCTGTGGGGGCATCAATATTATTGAACAATCATTTTACATTACACAGGCAAAACAAAGTCTGGGCCTTTATACTGATGATACAGAACAATGAGAATTACCACTTCACAAATAACTACAAGTCATGGCGCTGCAGCTGCAGCCTGTTAGCTCTGAATAGTGTAAATGAAGCCGTTACTCGGGTTTTTGGTCCCACAGGACACATTTGTCCAAGCAAAGAGAAAAACAACACTTATCAGTCTCACACCTTCACCTTATTGATTTACATTTCAGCTGAGAGTGTGTGTGTGTGTGCCATTTTCCTGCGAGCACCAGCCTTCACTCTCTGTGCAGCAGGTGACTGAATGCTGCTTCAGGTTGCTCATCACCTGGACTGGGTAAAAGCTTGGAGAAACAGCTCATCCAGTGTCAGTGGGCCTTTGGGCGATATCAGAGCAGAGTGTCTCATCATCTCAGGTTACTGGTTTAGTTGTGTTTTTTTAGCATGATAAAGGCTTGTTGGAAGGTTTTTTGTTTGGTTTCTCCAGGTTATTGACCTCGCTCATTTCAATAAAGCAAACACAACTGCCCGGGGTTTCCAAATGTGTATTAGGAACATGTAATGTTTCGAAACGGAAGATGACCTAATATATGTATTTTTAAAATGTTCTTGCCCTGAATAAAACTGCACCATAATGGATGCTTTCAAGAGACATTTTAGACACATCATTTCAGGAAATGCAGTGAAGGACATTAACAGTAGTTTTAATGCTGATGGCAATCATGTGACTTGAGGAAGTTGAACTGACAGAATTGATTCAACAGGTTTTGTTTGGCATTTTTATTATCCCAACATACAAAATCTATTAAATATAGTTTTCAGATTTTTTTAAATCCCTAAAAACCTTTTAATCAGAAAACCTTCGAAAACATCTTTCATTGCAGTACAGCCTTCTAAACAAGATGATTTATTTGCAGTTTTGACTACTGCTATCTGCTTTTCACCATCTTTGACTGCAACTGTAAACCAACAAAACATCTGAGCTCCAGAGAGTCATGTGTGTGCACCAGAGACTCCAATTCTCATATTGGAAACCAAAAGTTAGAGATCTGCTGCTGAGAATGCTCTCCCGTGAAATGCTTACCACGTTAAATAGAAATGGAAAAAATGAGTCAGCAGCTGACATTTCAGTTATGTGCAAAAGAGGAACCTTTAGAAGGCCTCGTCTTCTGTGGGTTATTAATATGAGTGCTCTGCCCTGCACTAATGTAGCAGTGAGAAACATTTAACTAAACTTGCTCCTATGGGAAGATCTTTGTTGTAGTAGTAGTTTAATAGCCAGCTTGCAACCATTAAAACGTCTTGGGGCTGTGAAGAAGCAGTAAGACTGTGAGTTGGTTACAAAAAAATCTGGTAACTTTTAATCAATGAACGTGCAAGAATTAAAACATATTTTACTATATTAACTAGCTAATTACTTTTGTTTTGAGCTTCTTTTGGGAATTTGGGAGTGGAGAGGATGAAGTGGCCTGCCTGCAGTCCTGACCTCAACCCCACTGAACACCAGTGGGATCAGCTTGAGCATGCTGTTTCGCCTCCCTCCTTAAAGAAGTATCTTGCTCCCTTATCTAACGAGCATCGCTGAGCAGCTTCTGGGCGTGCTCCTCTGGCTGTGCATGGCGACCTGCATCTTGCCAGTGTTGAAGCAGCGGCTGGTGCTGAGGCAGAGACGGGGAGTTTGGTGGTTCTGTCACTGTAGGCGGGGAAAACTGCCTGATGTTGCAGGACACACTTTCCTCCGTGGCTTCCAGCAGTGCAGCAGATGTGTCGAGCCGCTCTCCCTACCTACCCTACCATGCGTCTATTTGATTGCACCACTTCCAATCTTTTCGGTTCACTCCACTACGGCCATTGTGGTCCTTGATGGCCCGATAATTTTTCAGCTTCTTGTCTACACTGCCGTTTGTGTGTTGGTAACCGTGAGTGGCGATTGGCTCGGATACCTGATCGTACGCTTTCTAATTTCTCAGCTCCGTCTGGCTCACTCTGGATTCTATCATCAGGCAAACACAAACATGTCTGGACCTCCTGATTTGACCACGTTGTTGATTTGCATGCTTCTATTCTCTTGCTCTTCTGCCAGGTTTTAAAAATCACGCTTTTGATTTTGGCGAAGAAGTCGCTCTCGTGACTCAGCTAGTGATGACACTCCCCGGCCAATCAGCGGCACGCTGTTCTTCAACGTCACATCTTTGTAACACCTCGGATCGCTTGGAACCGCAGAAAAGTGAGTACTAAAAAAGTACTAGTGTAAATGCCTACAAACCGCGCTGAGTCGAGTCCACCCGCCCTGAGTAGGTACTAGTGTAAACAGCCCTTAAATGAGAACATGGGACCTGAGACCTGGAATGTCACTTAGCCTACATCTACTCAAGTTCTTTAGTTTCATTGTACTTCCAAGTATTTCAGTATTGTGCTGTTTTCTACCTCTTTGCAGCTTTTGAAATCTAAATCTACTAATACATCCATAATACGATTTTGGACTGACTGACCCAGACGTATTTCAGTAAGGAAAATAATCTCCAGTTGCATCAATAAGGTGATATGCATCACAATGAGATTATGAGGTACCTTAAATATATTTTGAAGCTAATTTCTTTTTTTTGCACTTTACTTAAGTCAAGGGTTCGAATTACCACACCATGTAAGGATGTGAATTAAACCAAGTGTTTATACTTTTGTCCACTTTTCATGTAATCATCGAAATTACCCAACATAGATAAAGAAGTTTCTGACATTATAGATACATGAAAAAATTAAAACTTAAAGCAAATTCATTTTCTTTACAAACATACTTTTCCACTCCTATGATGTGTTTTCCCTTTTTGTAAAACTAAAGAAAAATGCACAGTCGCCATCACTAAGAGTAACCGTGGGAGAATAAATAAAGTCTGCTACTCCTGAAACAAATGCTAGTTTGAGATTTCTAAATAACTTTATTGATACAGAATTTCCCCTTCCAGCAAAACGTTTTGTTTTTTTACATTGTTGTACTGATAATACTGATAGTGTTTTCAGTTTAATACTATAAACGTAGTAGTACTTTTAGTAGTAAATGTAGTACTTGGTCCCCAACACAGATCTTTGTCAGAAGCGAACGATGGATGGATGGATTTTTGACGACCCCAGAGAGTCCCTGTACCTCCGCTTGGGAACCTCCTGCACGTGCCTGCCTTCATGTAAACAGCAGGGGGCGCTGCGCCTGCAGTTTGGCCGCCTGGAGGCTGCTAAACCGTGTTTCCTGAAACGCATACTTCAGGATTATGAAGAACACACCCAGTGACATCAGTGAGGTTTGAAGAAGAAGAAGAAAAAAAGGTCTCAACTCAAACTGTGCAGAGGAGGAACAAGAGGGCCGAAAGGTCCTGCCCGCTTTTCTTTTGACTCTTTCTGCGTGTTGTTGTTTGTGCTCTGGGAAGTTTGGGGATTCAAGTGCGCTTAAACTTTTCTTTTTACTGCAGCGGAGCGCAGACAGTCGCGTTTCTCAAGAGAGGAGGATGTCAACTTCAGAGGAGGCAGACGGGCCCCGGCCCAGATATGGCTGTAAGTTATGCGGGTTTTTTTCTGCTCACCTTGAGATGCCAGGCTGGAAGGTTTCCGTTTAGGCTACACAGCGCCGGATCACAGCGGAGCTTCTGCTCCTAGAAACTCCTCCAAAAGTTCAGAAACAGACTAGTTACGTTAGTAGGAAGCGCTCACGGTGAGCGCTGGCTTTTATTTCTGACAGCGTGGTTACAGCCTAATTATGACTTCCGCGTTTTATAGTAATGCAGCGCAGAGTGGAGAAGGAGGGAGGCCTGTTCTTACATTTTGCACAACTTTTTATGCAGCTTTGCGTTCAGGTTCGTTTATACAGCATGACGTGATGCGCACGCGGAATCATAGCAAACGTGTTTAAAAAAACAGGAGAGATTCAGATAAGTTAAAAATTGCCTTCTCATACAATTTAACAACCACCGCCCATAAACTCAGTCCTTTTAGGGCAAAGTCTGATGATTGCACGGCAAAACTCTGCATCACACATACGGAACAAGAAGGAGCTTGCTTAGCACACAGTTTCCAATATGTCATTTTTAACTAGATGTCAAAACCTGACTCCAAAGAAGCTTTTCTGAAGTCGCTGATGCCCCATATGTTCACTATGTGTAAAAAGCTCGTTTTACCTGCTGACAAGCGGCCCCCTCCCACCTCAAATGTTACAGGAGGCATTGTTTTGCCTCCAGTCCCCATCCCCCTCCCCATAATTTTGGGGAAAACTCTGCTGGCTCCACTCTGTAATCTCATGAGGAATCACCATATAGCTCCCTCTGCTTTGCGTGTGTGTGTGTGTTTTTTTTTCTTAGTGTATGAGTAAGCATGCCATTTCCAGACAAAGGCATGCCCTTATTTTGCAGTCCAGCAGCCCTGAGCCACATGGGCTCATGTGTGAAGTGGCTACACAGATGACTAATAAACAACCTTGGTTTCTTTGGTAAGACTCCTCAGTTTTGGGGGAAGTTGGAGGCCAGGCTGCTGGTTGGAAATAGTTCCATAGTTATGCAAGCAGAAAAAAAAGTGAACAGCAATAGTTTCTTATTTTCCATTTATTCCCATTGGTGCTCCTGTTTAAAATAAATAAATGTTTCGTGTGTTACCAGCTGTACTGGATGGTGTGGAGCGGCTCACGGCCGAGGAGATGGATGAGCGGCGCCAGCAGAACATGGCCTATGAATACCTGTGTCACCTGGAGGAAGCCAAAAGGTAAGAAAAACAATGATGATAATATAGGTATATACATGTGACAGGTGGTGTGTATCTCACGTGTGGATTAATATCAGATACTGCAAATTACAGAGTGACAGATATTGTCCAGTGTGAATAATATTGCACAAATATGTGGCATTGCACAGTTAGTGTGTGTGAGAGTTCAGGGTGGTTATTGCTGTGGGAAAGAAACTGTTCTTGAGTCTGTTTGTTCTGGCTTTGATGCTCCTGTAGCGCCTGCCAGAGGGCAGCAGGTCAAACAGGTCAAAAGTTTTTTTTTATGGATGGATGCCCAGATTGAACTTGTTGGGAAGAGGCAACAAACGGCTGTAAAAGTTAAGTCCTAACAAAAATGCCTGTGACAACGTCCCATGAGTACTCAGGTTCTTTGGTGTCATGACTGGGCTCATAAAGAGCATCCCGGAGAGGCCGAGTCGTTCAGAAAGAAAGAATGGGGAGCCCTTCACCTCTTTCTGAAATACTGTGATGGCAACTAGTGCAGCATTTTGTAAATAAAGTTTTATCAAACAACCTGGGCCTTGAATCATCCGTGGCTCATAATATCATGAAAAAGTTTAGAGAATCCAGTAAAATCTCCGTAATCTAAAGGACATGAATGGCAGCCCAGGTCTGCGTTGAAGAAAAAGACAGTGGAAATCATTGGCTGGTCTCAAGACCACTTGTGAAAACCACTTTCAGTGAAAAAAGTTTATTGCTGCACCCATAAAAACAAGTTAAAACTTTACCATGCAAAGGAAAATCGGATATAAACAAGATCCAGAAACCCCATCTCCTTTAAGGTGGACTGAAGCCGAATGGCCAACTGCCCTGTGATCAAAAGAATCTGAAATACTTAGTAGAAATCACAGATAGTGTCCCCTCCGGGCTGCAAGAGAGAGGGACTCTCTGGCTTGTTATCAGTGCGTGGTTTAAATGCTGGCATCCATGATACTATCAGGCTACATTAGTACATGTTGCATGTGTAACATTCTTATCTGTGAAGGCACTGGTAATATACAAGGTATTTTTTTTTTTGCATATCAAGGTCTTTCATTTCAGGCTCTGTAGTGAAACAGACTGGGTACTAAACTGGTCTGCCTGCAGCCCAGGCCTGTCACCCACTGAAAGCATTTAGCTCAATTTAACACTGAGCTGAAGAGCTAAAATGCAGCAGTTGATCTCCTGCATTCCCAGACTCCCAGAGAACCTTTAAGAGGCAACACAGTGCGAAGGATAACTATTTATTTATGAAAATATGTTTCCTCTCCATAAAGGTACCTGCAGAAGGCCACTGATTTGGTTTCTAATTCAACAGCATGCCTGACCTCATGTAACCTTTCATGAAAATGATTCCAGTGAGCAGTGAGATGTAAAGATGCTAAATTTGGTAAAAAAACAAAGCAGAACCCATATCTGCAGGCCCACACCCAGAGTAGAGGCGTCTAATTATTAATGGGAATGAGTCACAGTATAACTGCTCTGAGTGCAGTGGAGATCTGTCATCATTGAAGATCAACTCATGCTTAAGTTACAGTTGGGAGATTATATGCACCTCTGCCATTACTCTTTTTGAATCTCTGCGGTTCTTGGTGCTCACGGCATAGCAGCGGATCTAAATTAAATTCAGTCATATGAAATCCTAATTTAGCCAATTTCAATCTTTTTCTCTCAGGCAGACATGTAATGATCCTGGAGGTCTGTGGTTTCAGTGAAGTAGAACCCACAAGAGTCCTTAAAACAACCCCCTTCTGTTTTCTTTGCTCCGTGTCGGTACAACACCCTGTGACATCAACATATAGATGCTATAGAGACAGGTTGTATGTATTTGAACATGAACAGCTGAGCCCAGACCAACGCACATGCAAAGGATAAAACAATAGTGTCTCACAACTTGATGCTCAGGACACAGGCCAACTTCTTGTTTTTGAGGTGATTTTAGTAAGAATTTATGAAATATATGAGTCTGTTCTTTCTCAGACATGTGGGTGTGCGTGTGTGCGTGTGTATGTGTGTGTGTGTGTGTAAGACAGCCGGCGGTTGACTGAGCTTGTTAGCAGCCACGTACGTTTGATTTCAGCGTCTCTGGAGTTAACCCCGGCGCGGGCTCACTGGTTCAAAAGAGGAAGGCTTGTGTTAGACAGGAAGTGACTCAGTCCCTGTTGATTTTAGTATCTCCCACTGTTGCCACAGAAACCCACAGTTGTCATAGCAACAGGTTCCGGTGAGAGTGGAGCCGGTTAGCTGTGAGGCTGTGTGCCTTGATTCTGAGTGATTGTGTCTGCAGTGAGGGTGTTTGTTACCCCACATCACCAGCTCTGTTGATATCGTTTACCTGTGATGTTCAGGGAATTGTGGGAAATCTTTGCTAATCTGACACTTCTACTTGAGTCAATGCTGAAGCTATAAGCTAAATATGAAACTGTGGATACATTGCATTTTGGTCCATTTTTTTTCTTTTTGGGATTACAAATATATCTGCAGATACAGAGAAACATTTCATTTGCTGGTTTTTATTCTTCTTCTCCTGCATGCATCATCGCGCTTGCTCAGCTTTTCCTTTTGAAAGCCACCACATCACCAGTGTCAGATGATGCTGTGATTGGGTCTTCTGCAGGAAATTAGCATGTCAAGGTGGAAGTGATGAGTACAAGTGTTTGTTGTTTTTTTTTTTTGGGTGTGCTTCCTAACCAGACATGGTATTTGATTCAGGTCAGTGTCAGTGGTTGCACGAAATAGTTTCATCTGTCTTGCACACTGCTTTTCTGGAAGTGTATGAAATACCACATTTGACTGTTCTATGTTTAAGTTCTTGCCTCAGCTGTCATGCTTTCAAGATTTCAAAGAGACTTGGACTACTTCAATGTGTCGGCCTTAATATGCTAATTATACAAAGGCACACTATTAAACGTGTGCCACTTTTTCAGTTTTTAAAATCCTAAATGTTGCATATTAGGGAGTGCAAAGGCAGCCATTACTTTGCTCGGTTGATTGCATGAACTGGTTGTACTGCAGATATATTATTACAGAGTTGATAATGGCTATGGTCACAATGTTCAGGCTAAATTAATTAAAAGTGATATCAGTGTTAATAATTTTTGGATGAAGACTTCCTAAAAGGCCTGCAGCTGTGTTTTCTGCACGTCTCTCCAGATGCATTTCATGCATTTCAGCTGAAAGAGCTCACAAATGCTGCTGGTTATAAGTGATGACTAGAAACCAAATGCTGTGACTATGATTTTCTCCCATAAGGAATCTAAAGTCACCCAGAGAAATGAGTTAACCAACGCTCACTAACCTGATCGTGGAGGAAGTGGACAATCTGCCCCATCAGTCTCAGCAGTGTGATGCAGACCTACAGTGGCCAGCAAAAGTATATGATGGCAGTAGTTGCTTAACTCTGAAATTACTGTTAGTGACAGACTTTTCATCTGCCAGCTGACCTTTGCCAGCTGCTGACAGGGTGCTGCACAGACACTCAGCTGCTTTTGTCTGTGATCGGCTTTTTGCTTATGTACAGTTTGAGTAATGGTTACATCATCTTAGGATCAAATAGAAAAAGTCAAGAGTACATTTTCTTCCCACCTTGTGGGGTCCAAGACCATTCCAACCATTTGACGTCACTACCCAGACTGTACTGCAATAAAAACAAGACTGGGCCACAAGTGGGAGAAGTTAATTAAATTTTCTAAAATTGAATACATTGTTTTCAAATATCAAGTGTTGATGTTAATATAACCGGCTTCTTCATAATCAGGTTCCAGGTTGGAGAAAATGCAGTTCAAAATTTCTCAGGCCTGAAGGAGGGATGGGATAGCATATCCTCTTATTTTAAAATATGCTGCCTCTGTGGTTTTCAAAATGTTTTTCAGTAACAGTGTGTGTGCTCCCATTTAAACCAATTTGTGCCAATCTGGAATAATTGTCCTCAGATGATTCCTGCCACAGTTAATGCTGCTAACCCCAGCAGCTGATCAATGATTTATTTCCAAGGGAAGCCTGTGGTTTCTAATGAAAGCGCACCTTATCTATTGATTTAAATAGTCTCAAAACATGTTCCCAGAATTAGCACAAATTTTTGTTCTTGTCCTCTAAAGGAATGAGCCTCCTGTTTGACTGACAAGCTACCCAGGCTGACTCTGGCAGGTGCTTGTTACAGCTGTTACATCAGACTTTCAGGTAACGAAGCTACTCTATGGCAGGAACACCTACAGGGAAAGGCTGGCGGTCAGGAATGCTAGGAGTGCGGTGTGTGTGTGTGTGGTATGATATGAATGCATGTGACAGGCGCACAGCTGGGTGTGTGCACGCTGTTCTAACCCTACTACTGTCAGATGTGTATTGAGTACCTATATGGACACAAAGTGGATGTTTGATACCTGCTCTCCCACCAGAGAGATGCAAACTGCAGCATGTTTTATCATTCTTATTTTCATGTTGCCATTAAAGGCAGGCTTCCTGCCGTGCTCTTTATCGCACCGTATTTGAATGCTCGATGGCCTGTTCAGCTCTGGTACCCAGGAGGTGGCTGCTGAGCTCTATTTTGTGGAGACAGCTAAGATTATTTTCACCATCCAATAATGGAACCTGTTTTTTTTTTTGGAAAACCGTTGCATAATATGAAATGTACCCCCAGCAATGTGCCATTTTGAATTTCCCCAAACAAAGTACTTCTGTTTCTGAAGCTCCTTTGCTTCACTTCAATCTTAATTTCTCTCTCCGCTTCTTCGGACTGACTGGGAATGCAGTCAGACATGTTTTCAGTGTCATACTATGTTTATTGATCCATGCGCAATTCTAACTGCACATTCCCACAGTGGTATGTATAACCAGCAATTTCAGGTAGTCTCACTGTGGGTGCACATAAATTTTGAAGACACAATGTAACACCATTTTTTCCCTCTTGTTCATTTCCTGTCTGTATGTGCTGCTTGCAGTTGAGTCAAGCTGGGTACAAATCACTAAGTCGGCGTTCGTTTTCTCCAGATTATATAGTTGTTTTGGGGTGTGGTGAAAGGTTATGATTTCACAGGTTAACCCCCCAAAGCTGACATCGTGGTACATGGCAGAATAAAAGCACAAGAGGAGCATTTGGGTGGGGGGTTGTGTCTGGGTTAGTCTGATATTCCAGACTGGTATTGAGCTGTCATAGCCGGGGGTTTTCCTGGTTCAGGAGTGGGTTTGTGTTATCTGATTGGATAAAAATGTGTTTTCCTGTTATTTCTGGTCATTTGTTAAAAAGAAAAAAAATCTCTCTGTCAATAAGATAAGGTATACTCCAGAGGTGTCAAACATAAGGCCCGTGGGCCAGAACCGGCCCCCATAGACTCCAATCTGGCCCGCTGAACTGCCTCAGAAAATGCAAAGGAGGGCATAAAATTTGGAATTAACTGCACTTTCAAAAGATTTTTTTCCTGTCAAAGAAATCTCCAATGGCCCTTCATACAACACCAAAGTGATTAAGTAATAGACAATAAAACGACGGAAACCTGTTTTTTCACTACTATAGAATTTTTTTTTTACAATGGCTTCACAGTAAAAGATAAGTTTTAAAAAGGACTGTTTCTGTAATTGTAGGACAGTCTGAACAAAGAGCTGCCAGAACGTTTTCTGTTATTTTGCACATTTCTTACAATTTAAGTGTTGCTCTGTTGTGATTTCTCTGTTGTATAAAAAAAAATGACATACTGTTGTAATTGCACAAGATATCTTTGGGATTCAGTGTGCAGTTGAACTTCTGTACAGACACAAAAAGAGTAATTGCTGGTCTGGCCCCCTGAAGATTAAAGTGAGCTGCATGTGGCCCACAGTGCAAAACGAGTTTGACACCCCTGGTATACTCGATTTATCTCAGATTTGGAAAATCCTTTTTCTGCAGCAATTTAAAAAAAAGACATTTAAAACACAACAAATGTATAGCAAAAATATCAGAGAAAGTGAAACTCCAACTGGTTTCATTTTCTAAAGAGAGGCTCTGTCAAAGACTTCTTTCAGCTGGAGAAAAAACTTTGGCTTCTCCAAACCTGCGAGGCATTCAACTTGTTCTTAATTGGTCAGTTTCTCTGAAATTTATTCTTGTTTTTTGGACGTTGATCAAAGCCAATGTCTCGTTTAGAAGAACAGATAAAGGTTTAGGAAGGATGTTGACTTCTTTTTTTTAACCTACACAAAACCAAGAAGCTGAGAGATGAACACTTTAAATCTAAATTCTATCAGATTAAATATACACGTCTTAAAATATAGAACATGACTGAGTTTTTTGTTGTGCACATCTGCTGTACTCTGTCCATTAATATTGTAGCATCACGAGTGGGCGTGTTTGGAAAGTTCCGGATTTTCAGCAGCAAATTCGAGGTCACGTTTATGTTTACAGTACAGATGGTTAGGCTGCGTCTGTGGCACCGTGAGTGAAATAGGTTGCCCGGTTGACAGTTGTTCAGAGTGACGTTCTTCTGAATTTATTCCAGTCTGTTTTTCTGGTGCTTATCACAAGTGAAATATCACTCACCACCAATCTTTGATGAATTGAGAACATCAGAGTGTGTTTATATGTACTCCCTCCCTTCAGTTACCATGTCACTGTTTACCACTGATGGTCATCCAGCTGCCATCTGTGGTATTGGTCCTCCTGCTGACAGCACGCTGAGCTGGTGAGAGTGAGAACGGAGAAGAGTGAGCTTCACTTTCGGGTCTATTAACAGCTCACAGAAATCAGAGTTAGAATGGTGTCGA
>VOQJ01015405.1:30360-44906 GCA_015052665.1 Apistogramma diplotaenia
TGGAGCAGTGAATCACAGAGATTTTGGACGGCTTGTTACTCAAGCTGCCTTGTTAGCAGCTTTGATTAATCTTCATTTGAATTTCAGAAGAGGCCTAAACTGCTGAATTTAATGGAAGTAGTGATTTTAGGGATTGGTGGTGATTGGACTCTGAAACTGAGGAATACCACACACTCATTGGCTAACAACCTTTTGCTGACAAGTTATTAGCCAATAAATATAAGCTTGTTACCCTCCTTTGTGACTCTAAAATGCTACATGGTGAGTTCAGGATTACTAAAAACATCAGCAGTGTGAATGAAGATTCTTCCTGCTGCCTTAATGTCAAGCATGCCCCTCTAGTACTGATAAATTAAGTCAATGCTAAAATTCTAAAAAACAGCTATTTTTCTAGTGACTGCTTGGTGCTGTCATTCCTCATAGACTCCCATGTTGGGATGCCCAACTTTACTGCATTAAAAGTTTCATAAAACGTCTGCAGGGAGACACTTTTTTTAAAAATAATTCATCCACCTGGATATCAGAGCTTTGGGCTTGGCTTGGCAAATTTGTTTCACAGGTGTCCTGACACACAATGCACCTGACCTGAAATTCAAGTTTTTTTATTAGTTATACAATAATTAGCAGTATGTGTGTCTGTGCATTGAAACCACACAGTTTATGGAGCCAAGCTTGCTTGCTGGTAACAGCATCCACCCTTCTATCCAACTTCCAGCTTCCATAAAACAATGCGGCAGCTTCAAAATGCACTGGTGGAATGTGTACACATTGATGTTGGACGAAACCTCGACAAGCTGCCAGCACATCACAGGACTAATAAATGGTATTTTAAGTGAGTTTTAATGGTGCCGTGTTCATCGGTAGAGTCTCCGCTGACTGAAGTGACAGCCCTCACACCTCCCACATGGCAAAAAGAAGATCCGTGGTAATGAAGTGGTGCTAAAGCCCCCCAGCACCAGCAGCTTTTAAATAATAACTTGTGTTAAAAACTGCAACAATCCATTCAGCTGAATTGTCTATGAATATATATGAAAAATGTGAGTAAAGCTACAAATAAGGTACCCATAAAGGAAAAGCATTACGGAGTAGGTTTTTCCTTTTCTTCTCATTGTGCTGACAGTGAGGGAAAACAATGACATCTCCGACTTTTTTAATCACTGAGAAAATTCAGAATTTATGTAATAATTTCGGGTCCCGAAGGGAGGCTTGGTAAAAATGGCAGTCCTGTAATTGCCTTCCTCGTGCATACCACTCAAGTAATATGTATTTTTAATTTGTTTCACCTCAGTAATTCCTTTTGCGTATAGGAATGCTCTGTAGTGCCGGCTCATTTGAATTGAAAATGACAAAAATTACATTTCTCATTTCAAAAAGTATTATTTGTATGGCTCAGTTCAGAAAGGAGCACTGAATATTTCACATTTGTTTCTTTATTTATAAAAACCCTCACTTGTCAGTGGTGGATTAAACCTTGAGGAAAAGGGAAATCTGTCCTCCTGTGTGTTTACAGATGTATCACTGGAAATTCGAATAGACTGGAATAGGGTGCATTCGTTTCAAAGTAAAAAGCCAAACTAATTTGGATTTAGACAGAGGCTGCAATGTCAAAATAAATCCCGCGTGATACCTTGTTGGTACAGTACATCTCATCTGCTTTATTACAAGGAGAGCGCTTCGTTCGGGGGGGAAAAAAAAATCCTGCATCAGAGGATAAAACCTCAAGATTTGTTGTGAGTGTGAGGCTCCTACTTGATTGCTGGGTAGTGCAATAATTTGGCAAACTGCTGAGCTAATTGAAGAGATGCATCTACCTTGACACTTGATTTCTCAACAGCTTGCATATATTTATAGTCTGTCAGCTGCTCATTGTGAGTCTGTGTTAATCACTGCTTGGCAATATTGTCCACCAATTTATTCCAGATAATCTCGACAGCGTGCCGTCAAGCCGTCCGTCAGAATAAACTGTAATCACTGATCATACGGCAACTTTATCTAGTGTCATCATTAGGTGGTAATTTCAATTTTATGACCCAATCAAATACTAAAAGGCAAGATTTTATATTGATAGAATTACCGGTGCCTCTGCAGTTACTCCCCTAATGGCACTTATCAGTTTATGTTGTATGGGTTTCTCTTTGGTATGTTGTATGTTTCCTGCTCCTCTCTTAAAACTGTATGTGCTAGTTTAAAAAAAAAGGATCAAGTTGGACCACAGGCTCTACTTCTCTCAAGAATTTGTTGTAGGTTGCGTGGTAGAATCAGTCTGTGGGTCATATTTTTCTCAGCAAGAGACTGGATGATCGCCACTATTCTTTTCAGTGCTTCACACCAACTCTGTCTCATTGTACTATTGCCTGGCTATTTCAAGGAAAACCTCCATTTTTTTTTCATCTCCTCATACTTCAACAACTTCAAACCCAGGATGGCTGTCTTACAGCTATTCAGTCCTTCATGAATGAGCTTAAAGTCCTTCTGTGAAAACAATTTAGAGTAAAAAGCAAGACTGTTTTCTTTCCCCGGAGGAGAAAAGCCGACTTTTACTTATGTTCTCACCATTGACTGATGGTAACGTATCCGTCCTTGCTCTTCTTTTCAGGAAAACATTATACACCTTGACCTGAGAAGGTCCTCTGGTGACTAACTTAGTCCTGACTTTAATTTTCATTTCTATCAAACAATGTAGCATCCTTTTGTTCCTAACACATTACCCAGTCCGGCATGATTCCCTCCCCCACTGAGATCTGATGTATTTTTCCAGGTGCTCCTTTAATTTTTTTGGAGAGTATAGATTTGCTGATTAAGATCAATTGTAATGTGTTGGCAATCTGTCTGCATTAGACAGCAGCTATTTGCAAGCTGCCCGAGAGTCTGACTGTGACTGTTCAGTCCGGTTCCCTCCCAACAGTTCACCTGTACAGTCACCATGCAGATAAAGGTGGTCACCCAGAGCTGAGGGTGTTGCATGCTCAGCTTCTGAGAGACGAGTCTCTGACTGCAGCGTCCTTGTTGCAAACAGATTGTCATCCTATTTTTACTCACTTGGGTGGGCAAAGAATTTCTCCAAGGGGCCACATAATGTGACTCGTTGGTAAGATTAATTACCCACCCCTGCTAAATTGATTTGCATGTAAGTATTTGAAACTTTTGTAGGTAAGCAGAGCATTGAGATGTTTCAAGTAGCTGGTCAGCAGATTTGTACACATCTCAGGAGGGATTTTTGCCCATTCCTGTTTACAGAAAGACCCATCCATGACTCATCTTCAGTGTTCTGGCTGAGGGAGGGAGGTTGTTGTCCAAGATTTTACAGTGCGTGTCCCTGTCTATTGGCCCCTCAGTGCGATTAAGTTGTCCTGTACCCTTAGCAGAAAGAGCCAAAAAGCATAATGTTTCCAGCTCTGTGCTGGGATGGTGTTCTTTGGTCATACTCAGCATTTCTCTTCCCTCAAACATGTTGAGTTGGGTTGAGGCCAAAGAGCTGGATTTTGTTCTTGTTGACTGTGGTCCCAACTGCCTTCAGATCATTAGCAGGCTCCTCCCATGTAGTTTTGGGATGATCCACCACCTTTCTCACCATCCTCATCCTCACCCCATGAGGAAGATCATGCGTGAAGTTCCAGACTTAGATTTCTTCCATTTCTGAATAATCACAGCAACAGTTGTCACCTTGTCACCAAGCTTCTTGCTGATGGTCTTGTAGTCCATTCCGGTCTCGTGCAGGTCTGCAGTCTCGTCCCTGATGTCAGCTCTTTGGTCTTGCCCATGCTGGTGGAGAGGATGGAATAGAAGAAATTGATTCTGTGGACAGATGTGCTTTATGCACATAAGATCAAAAGGATCTGTAATTGGTTGATTGATTGCAAATCTAATCTGTGTGCCACATGGGCACACAGTCAATCTGTGGGAGGCAGAATTCTGGCTGGGTTGTAGGGGGTCAAATACCTATTATACTCAATGACATGCAAATCAATTTATAACTTTTTTATGTAATGTGATTTTTTTTTGGATCCTCAGTTGATATCCTGTCTCTCTTTATTAAAATGAAACTACCATAAAATTTAGAGACTTTCTTTGTGAGCCAATTCAGCATTGAGTAAAATCATTATTTCTGTCACACAGCCCTGCTTTTTACCGCTCTTCTCCTTTTCTATTGCCTTAATACACACCACACATCCATTAGCAGTAGTTATGTATGTTGACTCTGACATTTCCTCATTTCCATACATGTTTTCTGTATGCCAGGTGCAGCTCCCACTAGACAATTAACAAGCAGCTGCTTAAAGGCAGCTGAGTGTGTATGTTTTTAAAGAACGAGCTTAGTAAGCTGTGACAAAGGAGCTCTAATTCAAATGTGTACTTTATGTTTCAGTGATGATGTATGCTGTTTTGTAAATGAAATGGAATAAGAAATTTATAGACTGAATAGATTTGTTTATCAAGCGTAAAAGCCTTCTGTTCGGATGCTGTCATGTCTGGCTAATTAGAGAGGACTAATGCGTTTTCCTTGTTTCTCCTCAAGCTTCCTCTGCTCGGCGCACCACTTTTTAAATGAGACCCATGCAGAGTTTGTGAGGTTATATCTTGCGCCCACATGCCTGTCACTGGAGACTGCTGGACTCAGCTGGTGGAGTTATGTAAGATTCACCTGAAAAAAAAAAAAAGCACATCTGATAACGGAGACGGGAAGAATGGAAGCACATGTACCAACACATGCACGTGTACTGATTCCTAGTAGTACACCGTATACTGTCGCACAAACTCATGCACATTACATAACCTATGTGCACACTTTATATTTCTCTATCACCTGTTGGCATTGAGTGTGGCTGCTAATGCTTCTATAGGGACTGGGATTTTATTCTTAGCATCCTTGTTCTTTCTTCACAGCTGCAGTCTAGATAACAGCACTATCATGTTAAATCTCCCTTTCTTTGTAGCATGTAGTGTAACCTGCACCTGACATGCTACAGGGAGTTTACAAGACTGATACAAATCTCCTAGCAACCTCCAATGACAAAAATATTGGATAGCCATGCATAAAATAGCCATATGAAGAAAGGTTTGCTGTGGCTCTGATTGGAGTGACTGTGCTTTCTGTGTCTGTATGTCCTTGAAGAGAAGAGAAGAGAAGAGAAGAGAAGAGAAGAGAAGAGAAGAGAAGAGAAGAGAAGAGAAGAGAAGAGAAGAGAAGAGCAGTTATTTGTTCATGCTGGTTATGTTTGTAGTGATTGATTTGAGATACGTTGACATCTGGTAAACTAGTCCATACATTTGCTACCTCTAGACAGAACATTGTAACTACTCTTCAGAATGTTTATGCCACTGCAGTATGTCAGTAACTTTGTGTCCTCTCTTCTTTATGCTATTTACCTTGCTGTCAGGGTTTCTGTATAGAATGAAGCTGATTTTACATTTTAAACCCAGAGCACAAGCTTTCAGGACAAACCTGTTGCCATCTTCTATAAGATGCAATTTATTTTCTGTCATGGCTTCACCTGGACCACCGCTCAGGTAGCTGTGATGTCTCTCTGGAGGGAATCACGCCTGTGCTTTGAGGACACCTTTTGTTCACTGGAAGTCATTCTACACTATGATGTCCTTAACAATAGCACATTTTACACTGTATTGGTAGAGTTAACAAAGGCTTCTTGAACAACAACAACAACAACAACTAACACTGGTCTACAGCCAAAATGCTTAGCAGAATGTGGGTAAACCTTACTAGTTTGGTGTCACTGAAGCTGAAAGGGGTGACTAAAATTGTTGGTTGACTCTAATTTTTATGATATGTTACCAAGTCAGGTCAAACACCAAATGTTCTTAATTGAAACTACAAATGACTAAAATAGATTTCAACCCCTGAATTGGCAAAAACAGGGAGGTAGGTGCTGATTTTCAGATGGCCACTCTTGCAACAAACATCCAGCGTGGTACTTATAGGATGCCTGTATAACAAGTCCAGTTGCGAAATTTCCTCAATACTAAATATTTCACAGTCAACTGTTAGTGGGATTATAACAAAGTGGAAGCAACTGGGAACAACAGCAACTAAACCATGAAGTGGTAGGCCACATAAAATCACAGAGTGGGGTCAGTGGATGCTGAAACCTTCTGCAGTGTCAATCAAACTTCATGTGGCCTTCAGATTAGCTCAAGAACAGTGTGCATAGAGCTTCCTGGAATGGGTTTCCATGGCCGAGCAGCTGCATCCAGGCCTTACATCACCAAGCCCAATGCAAAGTGTTGGATGCAGTGGTGTAAAGCACACCACCACTGGACTCTAGAGCACTGGAGACATGTTCTCTGGAGTGACAGATCACACTTCTCCATCTGAGAAAGTTTGGTGGTGGGGGGGAAATTGTGGTGTGGGGTTGTTTTTCAAGAGTTGGGCTCGGCCAATTAGTTCCAGTAAGAGGAACTCTTAATGCTTCAGCATACCAAGACTTTTTGGACAATTTCATGCTCCCAGGATACTTTAGGAAGAAGGCAAGCTGGTGCAGGCAGTGTGCTGCTTTGGGGAATATTTTGCTGGGAAACCTTGGGTCCTGCCATCCCTGTGGGTGTTGCTTTGAAATGTACCACCTACCTAAGGATAGTTGCTGACCATGTACATCCTTTCATGGAAACAGTATTCCCCGATGGCTGTGGCCTTTTTCAGCAGGATAATGCAGCCTGCCTCAAAGCAGCAAAAGACGGACCACCACAATATTACACAGGTGGTTATAATGCTATGCCTGACCGGTGTATATATTGTAAATGGTAGCCATTAGCTGCTTTAATTGTCATATTTGGATTGAACCTGTCAGAGCACATCAAATTCTGTAAGTAATAAAACATTTTTATCTCTAAAGTAGATAGCTTCTGAAAATTGTTGAGTGTAAGCTTAATGAAAACTAAAAATCTGCAATGTCATTCCTCAATATATATGAAGGCACTTTATCACACATTCCAAGTGTGTGTTAATCCCCTGCATTTTGATAAGATAAATCTTGTAGTCTCTTGTACTGTTTCAGATGGCCAATGTTTTTAAATTATTCATTCAATTTTGATAAAACTGGATCAAACTGTATTAAATATCAAATTAAATGGTCAATTTAATTTTGTAGCCCATTGTGTTTCGTCTCTGAGAAAAACAAGGACGTGTAGGAGCGGGGTTATTTCTCAGCTTCTCGTCATGGAAAGAAATAAATGTCCAAACCATAGAAGATGCAACCAATAATCACTAATTAATACAAGCAGTGGAAGGCACAGGAACCCTAATTATTACTAAAATAATCAAACAATAGTTAATCAAAGATAGAGGACGACTGACCTTGAGAAAGTAAAGCTATGCTTGACTTTAGTGGCATTAAAACCGCACAGCATTTACAACAAATGTGACTGAGATCTTCTGTACTGAATAATTATATTTTCCAGGAAGAAATAATTAACTGCTATCAGACTCGTGCTCAGTGGTGGATTTTACTACCAGCATTAACACCACTACACTGGACTTGAATAGCAAATATTACCAATATTTTAAGCCATTTACTGCATTTTAATCCTCAGAGATCTACAATAATGCTCACAATTTTAGAGGATTTAGTGGGACTAAATGCAGCACTGCAATCACCTCAGCCAAGAACCAGTCAAGGCCTATTAATTTAGAGCATCATCCACGGGTACAGGGCGCATGAATTTGTAAGCAAACACAAAAATACTCATTTGCATTCTTCAGAGAAACTAGATTATTTTACAGGCCAAAGCATTGGTGATGTCGAAGTGTTCCCTGAAATGTCAAAACTATTGCTCTTGAATGACGAGAAAGACTTCACATTTTTAACTAAGTGTTACAAATGTCAGCTGTTTTACTTTGATTTGATCTCTGGGTAGTCTACAGAGGTATTTCTCCATGTCAGGGCCCTGGAGGATGGAAAAGGTTAAAACAGGGCAGGATTAGTTAAATGCAAAACAGGATTGACATTTAAGTCAATCATTGGACCAGGCTTTGGTGCTGGCTCTCACTGTGGTATTGTGTTGTACTGTATTGTATTGTATTGTATTGTATCGCACAGTGGTGTTTTGTGTAGCCTAATCTGTCTAGCTTGATTAATTATAAACCTTTAGATAATGACTCACTTTATAGTGCAGGATTCAAGTGCTTTATCCAAAGCACACACTATGCTGAAACACCTGTAAATTATATTCATAGAATTCATTTATTTTTAGGGATGGGAGGTCTGGCTTTTTTCAATGATTTGGCTCTTTTGGCCTGCTCAGAAAGGCAGGCTCTCATGGCTCCCAAATGGCTCTTTATTTAGTATCACTCTGAGCCTTCTATTTTAGCCTAATTTAGCAATTATGAATGGTTTGCATGGTAGTAAGCATTTTTTAAAATTCAGTATTTTCATAAAAGCCTTATTTTCATGCATTTTTTCATTACAAAAAATAAAGTTACTAGTTTTTAACATTTTAATCTAAACTTTAAATGAGCAACTGAACACGGAGCCCCAGCAAGTAAATCATTTAAATAAGAAGTGGTGCCGGGCACAACAAACCCTGCCCCCAGCACACCTTTCAGCTCTCTAAACACTGACTCACTGAGATACCACTTAGTCACTTAATGTCCATTCCAATAATCTTCCAAGGTTTAAAAGCTTTAACTAAAATAACTTTCATTTTATGGTCATCCTAATGTTTTGGAAAAGCTTTATCTCTTATAATGAGAAAATATGTGATTTGTTGGGTGGGAATTGAGTGACTGGAATAACAGAATGTCATATATTTGTGTATCCAGATCATATCTTGATGACATGTTCTTACTGCAACAAATGAATATGATGTGTCTTTTTTCAGCTGAGATACATGTATGGCCTAAAAATCCATTAAACTAAGTTTCCCATGTTAAATTCAAATAGCCTGCACTAGTTCTGAGCCTTACACAACTTTGTACTGAATATCAGATGAGTCCGATTTTTGAGGGAGATATGATAGTTTAAAATGGGGTCTGACTACTTTTGATTTTACCTTTATATTTCATCTAAACAACTATTTACCTTGACTTACTAGGTATCTTTTTCATCTTACTATTTATCACAGATTGATGAAAATAAAAACAACCCCAGGTTTCTTTTCAGCACTGTAGCCAGGCTGACAAAGAGTCACAGCTCTGTTGAGCCGTGTTCATTTAATTTTAACTAGTAATGGCTTCATAAATGTCATCACAAATAAAACTTTAACCATTGTGGTTACCAAAGTGTGGGCCACAATTTAGTTTCCCTCCCCTCACCCCTATTTTCATAGAAAGATAAAGTTGGGTATCATCTGCATAGCAATGACAATGTATGCCATTTCTCCTAAGGGAAGCATGCATAATGCAAAGAAAATTGGTGTCTGCACAAAAGACCTGTGGAACTCCACAATCAACCTTAGTGTGTGAAGAAGACTCCCTAATTACATGAATAAATTAGTGTGTTAGATAGATATGATTCAAACCACTGCAGTGCAGCAACTTTAATACATACAGCATTCTCTAATCTCTGTAATAAAATATTGTGGTCAGTAGTATTAAACACTGCACTGAGGTCTAACAAGACCAACACGGGGATGTGTCCATTGTCAGAGGCCATGAGAAGATCATTTCTAACTTTCACTAAAGCTGTTTCTGTACTGTGATGAATTCTGAAACCAGTTTGTGCAAAAAATAATATAATCCTACCTGACATACAAATAGGACAACTATAACTGTTTGCTCAATTAACCCTTAGATGTACACGTGGGTCGAAAATGACCCGGTGAGGTTGTTTTCTTGCAATTTCTTTGTAGTGAAAAACTATTCCTAAAAAACATGTTATTAATATCATGCCATTTAAATTTTAACTTTTCTTTTCTTTGACAGAATTGTAGTTTTAGTTTTACTACCCAAAGCTTCCACAGGTTGGTCAAAAATGACCCGGATTCATTTCCAGTGGAATTTCATTGGAACTTCTGATTCTTATCAACTGTGACTATCAGGAATATATATTTTCTAGTGTCACCCCTTGAGAAGATTATTTTACACAGCAAGAACTGTAGAGTCTTTGTCAGGTTAATAATTACAGATATAACCCAACAATCAAGAACTTGGCAACAGTGGGAAGGAAAAACTCCCTCCAGCAGAACCAGACTCAGGGAGATGCAGCCATCTGCTAGAACAGGTTGGGGGTGAGAGAAAGGAGACAGGACAAAAGACAGGCTGTGTGTGAAAGAGAGCCAGAGATTAAAAATAACTAATGATTAAATGCAAAATGGTGTATAAACACATAGAAATTGAAAAGAGGTGAGTTGAAGACAAACCCAGCAGCCTAGGCATATTGCACAGAAAAAACTGTCAAAAACTTTAAAAAGGTTAAGAACTTTTTCCTTAAGTGGAGTCACAAAAATAATCAAATGATGTGATGAAACAGGCTCTCATTCGGGCTGGCCAAGGGAAGAAAGACAGAAATATGCTGCTAGAGGAATAGTTTATCAGGGTTGGCTGCCTCAGTAATCACTAATTAACAGCATCTCAGATTAGAGTCCACATCAATGCTTCCTGGAGTTCAAATAGCAGACACATCTCAACATCAGTTGTTGAGAGGAGACTGCATATACTCGGCCTCCTTGATCGAACTGATGCAAAGAAACTGCTGCTGAAGGAGACTAAGATGGAAAAGAGAATTGTTTTCACCAAGAAACAGAAGTGATGGACATCAGATCAGTGGAAATCTGGACTTTCATCTCGTGAGTCATGAGATTTTTGGTTCAGGACTTATTGTATTTGGGTGAGATACAAAGGAGAATGAAGGTAATATGATTGCTTAGTTGTAGTGGTGATCAGTGGAGGAGGAGGTATGATGCTTTGCTTTTGACAGTATTTATTATTCATTCAGTTCATACCAATCTTGCAAAAGCATGCCAGCAGCATTAGCCTTAATTACTACAATGTTTTTCTTTAATATTAAAAAGTCTTAGATGCAAAATTTTAGAGTTTTGACGATGAAAAATAAAGCCAAATAGAACTCTCAAAACTTCAATGCCCACTTTATAAAAGTGAGTATATCCATATGTGCGCCCATGTTATGGCTAATTCTCTTATCACTTTTTTTTTATATCACTGCTAGATCTCATCCCTGCTAGTTTGTATCATTGAACTGGACCTCTCTGTCATGTCTGTGGTGTTGGAGGATTTTTAATGGAATGTTCTGACAAACAATTGGGATCGGCGTGTTGTAGCTTGCTAGCATTAGCTGCTAATTTTGGATTCCAGCCTGTCCTCTAAATATGGTCACTTCTGGCTCTAAAAGAGCCAACATAAATTTAGCCAAACCAATAACTGTGAAGATTTAAAATGTAGAAACCAGTGGGTGCTGTGATTGGTGTAAGTGGGGCTTCTGGGTGATGAACATTGTTGCCAACTTAGAAACTTTTCAGAACCCCTTGTGATTAAAAAAAAAAAAAAGATTAGTGAGAAATTTAACAACGTTGGGGACTTTTTGAGCGCTCAGGTCAAAACAGCTAATATCTTTATTTTATTTAAAAGGTCTTCATAAGTCCTGCTGACCAATAGAAGCAGAGGCATTATGCTCTACATTTGGTTTCTTCATGTTTGTGTGCTGGATGGAAATTAAATAACAATATTTATGTGCATCTTTTATTCTTTTAAAAAATGCCATCAGGGGCTGTCGGCGCTCAGGTACATTTACATTGTCAAATCTGGCCCTCCTTGAAGAAAGTTTGCTCCTTTTAATATCTTTTATTTTCAACATGAAAGCAAAAATAATGAGAAGTCGTGACTTGAATGTTCTCGAGACCTGTTACTACTGTGAAGTGACTCCACCACAATCACAAATCATGAGCTTTGTTGGACCTCGGATGATCTCCATAACATTATATATCTGCGTCAGTCTCTGAATATTTGCACAATCGAGAAGCACTGAAAACTGGCAGCAAATACTAAGGTTTGCTTGTAATGAAGCAGGCTCTGTTTAATGTAGATTACTACAGCACACGGACATGTGTTGTTGCAGGAGTCAGTCTGTTCTGTAAAGAATTAAACACATGCATTTAAATGACATGGAAATGTAGGCTGTCTACTCATTTCTTTGTAGGAGGTCCCATGAATGTTGCATGTGGAATCACATCAGTGAATTAAAAGCCCCCCGCTGAGACACTGCCTGTTTTGTTTCAAGCTCTAAACACACGAACTGGAGAAAAATG
The DNA here is from genome assembly GCA_015052665.1 of Apistogramma diplotaenia. Classification (NCBI taxonomy): domain Eukaryota; kingdom Metazoa; phylum Chordata; class Actinopteri; order Cichliformes; family Cichlidae; genus Apistogramma; species Apistogramma diplotaenia. The sequence continues at coordinate 42,574 of VOQJ01015405.1, forward strand.
AGTGGAGAGAAGAGACGAGACAGATGAAGCGAGACTAAAAGTTTGGGAGGAATAAGTCGAACGGAGGAGGACAGACTAAAGAAGACGGTAATCTGAGTGAGGGTGCAGGGAAGAGGTGTGCTGGAGAAAAGTGGTTGAAGAATTTGAAAAGAGAGTAAAGGGTAACAAACAAGATTTCACAGTACGTTCTCCCTGCGAGTGTGCTGTACTCAGCCCACCAGATTAACACCATTCATTTGTACTGCAGATTTCCACACTTCAGAGGCCGATTTGTTCAGGCACCCTGCTGGGTTGCACAGGGTTTGGCCAATCCGTTCCCGCATATTTAAAACTGTGGCTATATCCACTGCCTTGACTTGCTATCGACTGACTTAAAATTCCACAAATGTATTTTTTTAATACAAGAAATAAAATGGCTATTTACAGTCTTGGCCTTTCGCCCCCAACAGTTGTTGAAGATTGCGTGCTTTGGGTGAGTCCGAGTGATCTAGTGAGTCAGACATTTAGGATTCAGGCGTGTTTATATGGAGCTCACGCACAGCCATGAAAGCAGGAGGCAGAGTTCACAGAGCATAGCAAAGACCAACCTTTTCTCATTTTTGCTCTAAAGAGAGGGGCAGCAACATGTTTGACCAAGAAAGAATGCTTGCAGTGTAGAAGCATTTTTACCAGAGGAAAGAAGCTAATGATTTATTTATTGATTGATTTTTTTTTTTTTAATCATCCAGGATTGATGTTGATTCAGAGCAGAGGTGGCCAGAGGTGTAAAATTCTTTGGCTAAAATGTACAAATGTTTCCATCCTAGTATTTATAGCCACCACAATTAAAAAAGAACTGACGAGTGAAGCCAATAACATGATTTGTCTTGTTGCAGTCCAGTGTTTTACTGGGAAGCCTTGGGTCCTGAGAATCAAGTGGATGTTACTTTGAGATGAAAGAGTTGTTACTGATGTGTAACACATCGCCACGGGTGCCCCCAGATCCCATTTTAATGGTGCATCCTCTAGATTTGCCAGATTAGTGCAGTATCTATGACAAAAACAGAGTTTGCACAATATTTGGTGTGCCCACATTTATTCATCAATCCAGCCTGAACTCTCTCAGGCAGCTTTCTTGCACGTTCCTTGAGTAGTCTTCAGGAACCATTCTACAGGTTTCTTGAAGGACATTCAAAGCTCTGTGGAAGGCGGCTGCCTTTTGTTCTGTTCTCTGTCAAGATGATCCTACACTGCCTCAGTAATGGTGAAGTCCTGGCTCTGTGGACTTGTCTGGGTGTGTGTATGTGCTTTTCTATTCACGTATGCTTTTACTGCATTGGGAGCGTGTTGATGATTTTTATGCTGAAAAATGAAGCTGTTGCCGAGGCCACTGCATGGTGGATCAACTTCTGATGGTACTTTTCTGTCTTCATACTTTTGTCAATTTTGACAAAAGATCTCCAGCACAACTGGCAGAAATGCAGCTCCAAACCAGCTCCCATTGTATTTTCTCTGCATTCGTATATTTATAAAAAATTGAACCAAAAATGTCAAATTTGGATTCACATGACTTTCAGGTAGTGTTCACCTGCTATATAAACAATTTAAACTATTCCTTTGCTAAGTTGTGTGTTATGTGTAGACATAACTGTGACTGATCCCTTGAATTAGGGGTCTTTTTTATGCTTGAATGATTCATAGGTCAAAACATTCCTCTGAAAATGGTCAGATTCAAGGACTGGAGGACTATTGTAAGGTCTTTACCTTATAATAAAAAGCGCCTTGAGGTGACTGTTTGTTGTGATTTGGCGCTGTATAAATAAAATTGAATTGAATTGAACTGAAAATGAAAGTGCAGCCAATTTCCAGAGAAAAGACCAAAGGTTTCGCACGATACTGTATAATGATGAGTGTATTTGGACCCACGACTTCAGATCAGATGTTCATGTGTGGTTATTCTCACAGTATTTTAGAATGATGAGTGAGTGATAGTGCTAAGACTAACTGGACTATGTTGGTTTAAGACACATGTGCGATGTTAATGATCTTACTTTGCTGAGTTTGGCTTAAGTAAGCAGTGTTACACCTAAATAAATGAAATCTCCTTTACAGTATGAATCTCCCCATTTAAAGACTTTTTAAAAAATGAATTAGCTCTTAAACGAGCTACAGCACCTACATCGCTTTTCCTGTCATCATCCTGCAGCAGAATACTTGCTTAAGCAGAATGACATTTACTTTGCTTTGAGTTATTTTTATCGCTTAACCTTTCACTAAATCCAGCTCTAATTGTGAATGTGTTTTTTTTTTTTTTTGGCCTGCACTTTAGCGCACACACAGCCGTTTTTCCGCCT
>VOQJ01015405.1:53418-71533 GCA_015052665.1 Apistogramma diplotaenia
ACACCATAGTTCACACTATAGACCTCACTCTGGGAGACACACACACACACACACACACGCACACACACACACACACACACACACACACACACACACACACACACTAGAGTCCAGCCACACCTCATTACTGCTGGTTGAAATGGAGCGCAGCACCCACACTGGGATTAAATGGGTAAATAGCTCAAATAGAACAGTGTGAGCTGGTGTCTTTGTTGTTCTGTGTGTATGTGTGTGTGTTAATATAGTCAGGGTACACGTGTGTTTTTACGGGATGGCTCAGAGGTCAGAGACAGCATGATACTAGTGATTACTGGCATGCACACACACAGTTCTCTCGCTTCACTGTTTACACATAAAGCTCAGACATCCTGTGTGTCAAAGCCGGAGGTTGGATATCTATATCCAAGCACATAGCATCCCTCACACACCACTGAGCGATAGCCACATTATACAGTGCAGAAAATCCTGTTCCAGCTTTATCAATATCCAGCCCTGCAGCCAAAAAACGCGCCACGGCCAACAGAAAAATATGACTGCGGGAGACAGAGAAAATTCATCATCGCTGGGGAGGGAAGGTTGGCTCTGGAGAAACTGCAGGTTGTTTGTTCAAGCCAGACAATGTTGTGTTTGTTTATTGTTGAGGGCTCTAGCCAGCTGGCTTCCCCTTCATTGCCACAGGACAGAAATAATGGACAGTCAGGCGTTTTGGGGTGTGTGTGTGTGTGTGAAATCAACAACTTTTTTTCTGCGTTTCCACCCTGCCTAATATTGGTTTGTTTGAGCATAATGTCTCTTTCTCAGCAGAGCCAAGGTAAATGCTGCTGCACAAATCCACAGCTGCGAGCTGCCGTGTTCAACACTAGTCCAGTGCTGCTAGTCAGAGTGCTGCTCTGCTGATGCTGCTGAGGGAGTTTGTTACCTTTCTCACTTTGATTGAAGCTGCTGAGAGACTGCAGGCAGGATGCTATTCATGTCTTTCCCTGTCAAGACTTCACTGCATTCAGGCTAGTAAGGCTTTTTCACCCAGGTTGTTCTTAGCCTCACAGCGTGTGCAAAAAGACGAGTTTGGTGTTTGGTTAGGAGGGTCATTTGGCGGTCAGAGAGAGAATTGTTTGTGAAAAGTCAAACAGCTCACTGCAGTATTTTCTTCATTTATAGTGTTGATGGAAATGAATAAGATAAGTATGTGATCTTATGCACACTGGTGGAATCCTAGACCCTACAGTAATAGAGAGAAAACACCAACAATCAAATGACCCCCTATGAGCAAGCACTTGGTGACAGTGGGAAGGAAAAACTCCCTTTTAACAGGAAGAAACCTCCAGCAGAACCAGGCTCATGGAGGGGCAGCTATCTGCCATGACTGATTGAGGGTGAGGTGAGGCAGACAGGACAAAATACACAGTGCGGAAGAGAGCCAGAGATTAATAATAAGATTATTGTTAATGAGCATAGAAATTAATAGGAACTATCTGCATGTTATGGCAGGCTGTCAGGGTTCATTAACATCTATATTTCATGTTATTAAGGGTACAATAAAACCTTACTCTATACATTAGTAGAAGATTCTATCTGTGGGACAGAAAGTAAAGAGAGGAAAAACTTGTAAGCATTCACAGCAGCTACTCGTGTTCATGTGCATTCTACCTTGCAAGTAAAATTTTTCTTAAAATTCTGGTAATATATCCATGTGCACATAATCTATTATTTTGTTTTTATTGTTCCTGCACTATCATAAAGAACATTACTTGAGTTCAACACCTGAAAATGAGTCATTTAAAAGTACAGCAGAAATCGTGAAAGTTGCACAAATGAGATTTGTGATTTACTCAGATGGCTTCTGCAGGTCCTGATTTTTCCTAACGTTAATTCCAATAAAAATCATCAACTAAAACCGATCATACGAGTTGGCTTGGTTGAAGCTTTAGGACCAAACAGCACATCACTAACTAATGATCAACATCACGGTTGCCTCCCACAATTGGACAAGCCGTGCTTCAGGCTGTCCTTGTTTCGTTCTCCACAGCTAACTGCTCTTTGGGAATCAAAGTGGTGTAAATATGATCATCAAAAATAAAGCATTTCACTCAAATGCCCAACCGTTTCTTTGAAAGGACGACATGATATTAAGGTACAATTAAAACATCCATTGACGATTTAATTGAGGTTGTCAGTGCATCAGCTCAGGAGTTGATTAAAAGTATTTATCAGGTAGCGCTTATTAGCATTTATGACCAAAATATTAAACAGTTAGTGGTGAAGTATTATAAAAAAGCTGCCAGTCGGAAAATTAAATGAATGAAAGTGGAACCAATTTATTTTTAAATTAAAAATCTTAGGAAACATTGCTTAATAGCTTTGTTGCTGAGTGTTAAATATGATCAGTAGCATTCTAAAATCTGCACTAGTGCTACCCCTCTCTGTTTTAAGTCCATGTGGTTAGCTTGGCAAGTTCGACTTTAGTCTCTTCATGGTGTTCATGGTGTGTCGTGTGTTCCCGAACTGGCAGTCTGCTACGTAAATACTGCTTAAATGCTCTGACTGTGCTGTTGTGTAACATGATCCAACAGTTTTCAATTGTATTTTTAAAACTGAAGGGTTCAGTGTGTCTCATTATTTCTCTCTCTCTTCCCCAAGCTGTTGTATATTGGAGGTAGCAGATGATGTTGGAAGAGCAATAATTGCACAACGCTGTTCCCATCTACTCTTATCTTGTAGCGTGCCCAGTTGGGAAATCATACAGGACAACTCAGTGAGTTGTATCGCATCTTGCAAAGCACTGAGTTTACAACTTTAATGTGTTCATTTTTACAACTCAATGGTTCCTCTTCATGTGACAAAAAAGAAAGAAAGAAAACTGGCTTGGACCTAACAAACCCTAACTTATGCCTGAGTCTGGATCGGTTGCATGCAACGCTGAAGATTAGTTTAGAATTAAAATATGTGTAAAAATGTATTTAATATGCATAACGAAACTACTAAATCTATGTTCCATCTTAATCCAATTCATGTCTATATTTGACAGCTGACAGCAGAAGGTCATGGGCTCATTCCAGGATATAAAAGCTGAAGTCAATGTTAAGTTTGTGACCTAGACGACCAAATGCTGAACTTAGTTGTTGAAAAATTCTGCAGGGGGTTTTGGCATTTGGTGTGGCTGTCAGAGTTTTGGAAGTCCTGTAGAATGCAAGACTGTGTTTTGCTAATTTAACTAGTTTGGAGTTAGTTTTGGTTGAAGAGAGCAACATTAGTCGTTAATTTGGATTTGTTGTTGCATGAGATTTTTCATTTCAGTGTGGTGGAGAATGTGTGTGAGTGTTTCTCTAGATTCCAGAGCTTAGCCAGTATTTTTTTAAAATGTATTTTTTATATATTTTTATTTTATTTTTTAATTTCATTCCAATTGAACACACATCTTGTGTGGATGCTGTCCTTGTCACATTCCTTGATCTAGTTTGGGACACTTCATAAAGGGAATGATGGGAATAGTATTTGTGAAGGTAAATTAGATAATAGATTTTGAGCTACTGTAAGTAATTCTTCCCCTGTTCCTCCCCGGTAGCACAATTTCTTCTGGTAAATAGGGCAAGATCTTCTATTCAAGGTGCCGTGCACCTTATTCAGTCCTGTTTGCAGTAGCCCACCCCCCCTCACATTCAGTCGCTTACTGCTTCATGAATGCTGTGTGTGTGTGTGAAAATCAACAAAGCCTTAACAAACCAAGGAATATCTTTAGCAGATCCCTCCAGAGAAATAACTGCAAATATAATTATGATTCCATATAATATTGCTTACTGGTACTGGCTACAATCTTTAATAGATTTTCAATTAAAATATTTAACTATTTAGATAGCTACAAGTTATATTGCTGTATTGATCTCTTTTGCAGTGCAGCCCCATAAGCCAGAGTGCAGGGTGTGCTTCAAGTCTGTGAAGAGAACTCTACTGTTAACCACTGTTGGAGTGGGGGAAACCTCCACCCTCTGAGATGTGTTTGTGTTTAAAATATACGCTGCCTTCTTTATCAGCAATCAGCCAACCACCTGAAGTTAAGTGGCTTCAGAGGCGTTTGAACCCAAGATACTGCATTTTTAACTCAGAGCTTTGAAGACTCGATAATGATCTAGTGATATCCACTTGGTTGAAATGCTGAAGAAGGGCCGCAGAGCCAAATCGATTCAACCCCTTCCAAAATCTGTTGGTATGGCAAAGGGAAATGTTGAAGATAAAACAGAACTGATGAAGATAAAAGTGCATCTGAAATGTGAATTCCTTGGCTGAAAATCGTATCATAGAGACAGACAAACTTGTCACTGATAATAACAAATCACAAATCAAGAGTCAGCTGCACGTACCATCTTTGATGCTGTACTTAAAATTCTGCTGTGAGCTCATTTCTAATGCCAGCGGGGCTATTGTCCTATAATAACATTACTGATGTGATAATTAACAGAAAATATTACATTGTACACAATAATGGAAAATGATAATTCCAGTGTTTCTGGCTGAAAAGCCCCCCTTTCCTATTGGTAGAAAACTGGACCACATCAACCAATTAAAAAATTATATGCCAACATGTGGCATTTGGTTGCTGAGGAACAGGTGAAAAGGTGGCGAAACTTCTTTTGGATTGTTTTATGCACTTTACCTTTCCTCTTCTCCCTGTCTGGATTGTTTGTCCTGCTGCTTACCAGGCTGTGAACCACCCCTGCCTGTTATTCAATAAAAGTTTGGATTTTTGGACTTGTACTCAGTCTCCGTGTACCCTACATTTGGGTCCTCTATTTTGCATTCGTCATAGCACATGCACAGGTGATGATCCAAGTTTTATTAATTTCTTTAGATGGATGAATGTTACATGTTCGGAACTTTTTTGGATCTGGCCGAATTTTTACGTGTAAAGTTAGATATTTAATAGCCATTTGAGGTACTTTTCATTTGTCAACCTCAGCATCTGGTGCTTGTGTTCTCCTGACTCAGAGATTCCCAAAGTGTGGAGCCTCTGCTGACAGAAAAAAAGGATGAAGTGAAACCAAACAGATAGTTAATAGTGTTTTTTAAAATGGTTAATAGGCAACAGATTGCGGCAAAACTCGGAGAACTGCTGATCTAAGTGTTAAGAAGCCACCTACAGTATTTAGCCAAACTTTAACCACATCCATGCATTTTGTTCCCTTTAACATGGGCACACAACTGATGTCTTCAAGCATACAAATATGTTTTTCCACATAGGGATATTAGCTGCAGATTAGGGAGAGCACAGACAGAGACATTACTGGTGCCATTTAACTAGAGGACCCCTGCACCTTACCCAAGAGAAATGCCAGTGTGCAGCACAGGGTACCACTTATTATATACTGACATCTGTGGAAAGGTTAATATAATCCTTCAGTGGAGGAGCGCCCAGTTGCTCTGGATCCCTTTGGTTTTGTGCACTTTCATTTGGCCCATGTGGTTCAAAGAGTAGAAAAAAGGGCATGAGCAGGGCCACATGTGTTAATGATGTTGGTGTTTGTTTGTGTGTAAATTCACACAAATCGTTGGAACAATATGAGGTCACTATTATCGTTTCTGTTTTGAATATAAAGAAGCTGTACTCTGCAGGGCACATCTTCTCTGGTGACATTTGAAGACGGCTGACCCAAAAACAGGGTAATGTGAAAAAATTGTAAATTGTGACTTTAATAAAAATAAACAACAAATCTTTTCTAATCTGAGATTCTTAATGTGAGAATTCTAGAGTTCATATCTGTTGATTACTGGCTCATTAAAATGAAAAAGAATAATTAGTTACACCTCCCAGTTCCCGCTATTAAATTCATTTAAATGTAGGAGTGTTGTTGACCACTAATTGTGCTTAGTGTAAGGAGATGTAAACAGCTTACTGTTCAAAGCATCAAATTATTTAGTTAATCCACTGAAGTAACAAATACATACTGTACCAGGAAATATATTAAAATAGTTGTTATTTTATTTATTTACAGCATGGTGGTGCAGCAGTTAGCGTTGTTGCCTAACAGCAATACGGTCCTCGGTTCGAATCCCCCATCTGGCCGAGCCCTTTCTGTGGAATTTGGACGTTTTCCCTGTGTATGTGTGGGTCATCTCTGGTACTCTGGCTTCCTGCCACTGTGCAAGGATGTGCAATTAATGGTGTCTCATTAAGTGGTGAATCTAAATTGCCCATAAGTGTGAATGTGAGTGCTCACGGTTATTTGTCTCTGTGTGTTAGCTCTGCGACAGGTTGGTGACCTGTCCAGGGTGTTCTCTGCCTCTTGCTCTGTGTGAGGTAGGTTAAGTGGAAGGATCAATGGATATTTGTTTTCCACCAAAATATTACACTTGAAATTGAGCATCTTCTAGTAGGAACTACAGTGTGTGTGTGTATTGTGTGTGTGTTTTGGGATTTTATGTTTTTCTTCTTTATACAGGACAATGCAGAAAAAGTCAGATATTATCAAAGCTAACTGGAAACTGAAATCCTGAAATCCATGAAAACACATCAGATCTCAATCGGATAATACATGCTTGATCTCTATACTTATGTGGACTGGGTTTGATGGAAATGAAAATTATCAACCTACAGAAGGCTGAATACAGAGACACCCCCTGCACCCCCCAACAGCAGACTAGTCCATTTTTCCCAAATTTCACTGCAGCAACTCAAAGCGGTACTCAGTAGTTTGTATGGTCCACACGTACTTGTATGCGTGCCTGACAACATTGGGGCATGCTTCTAATGAGACAGCAGATGGTGTCCTGGGGGATCTTCTCCCAGATCTCGACCAGGGCATCACTGAGTTCCTCGGCATGTGCCATACAGATTGGAATTAATCAATCAATCAATTACAGATCCTCTTGATCTGGTGTATAAAGCGCACCTGTCCACAGAATCAGCTTCTTTTATTCCACCCTCTCCACCACCGTGGGCAAGACCAAAGAGCTGTTAAAGGATGTCAGGGACAAACTACACAGGAGAAGCTTGTTAATAATCTGAAGGCAGTTGGGACCAAGTTACCAAGAAATTATTAATTGCACACTCGCCATGTTTGGAGGAAGGGAAATGTAAGAGTATGACCCAAAGAACACCACACCCATAGTTAAGCATGGAGGAGGAAACATTATGCTTTGGCTGTCTTTCTGCTAATTGTACAGCACAACCTCAGCACAAGGGGCCAATGGATGGGGCCGTATACTGTAAAATCTTGGATGAGAACCTGTCCACAGCCAGAACACTGAAGATGGGCTGACACTGGGTCCAGCATGACAATGACCCAAAACATACCACCAAAGAAGTGGCAAAAGAAGTGATCTAGCCAGTCTCAGTGGAGGGAGCTGAAGAGCTGAAGCTTTGATTTGCCAAGTGGAGAGTAGGGGATCAAATCATTTTTCCCCCTGTTGTTTGGTTCCTGGGTTGTAGCTGAAGATCCTTGACAATGAAATTGGGTCAAGAGAAATGGTCAGAATAGAAGTTTTCAGGACTTTCTTAACATATAACAAGGTGGGCGCCTGGGTGGCTTGGTGGTGAAGCCGGCGACCACATTCATATGCCGTGTTGCGGTGTGGGTGGCGCAGGTTTGCCCTGCCTGTGGCCAATTTTCCTGCGTTTCTTTCCCTGTATCTTTCCGCCCATTTCCTGTCTCCTTACTGCCAATAAAATCTTAAAAAAACCAAAACATCACATGGTGATGTGGGCAATCCAGAGCTGTGCATGGCAACTCCAGCCGAGTTACAGAACTTCACACCACCTATGCTGGTGTGGTGTGATGCTTTGCACTTTAAATGAATTCACATCTTCTGCTTGTACCTCGGTTGATCTCAAGGTTTCTTCTGCTATTTGAATATGTGGCTCGGATTCAAGATCACCAGCAAGTGAGTTATTCCCTCTAGTGTCACATCTGCCATTTCCCAGGCTAATGAACTTATATGGGACCAGTTTTTCACAGCACAAAATGTCAAATGCAAATTTTTTCAAACCAGCCATTAGAGTTTAATAAGTCAACCTACTGCCTGTGTCTTATTATGCTTTGCAAGCTGTAACATTATATGTGTAGTATATGTTGGCTTTTGTGAATAAAAACATGTCACTGGAGGATGAAGCGTTATTTATCGATAGTCTTACAGTTTCTTAAAAATCCCAACGACACTGGTCTAGATAAATGCTTCATGTGTAGAAAAAAAAATCCTTAGAAAAATTGGCATCACCCTCTTCCTCAGCCACCCTCCGAGCTTCTTTTGCTCCTGTGGCTCTGTCACTAGGAATCAGCTTTAACAGTGCACCACGTCATCTCAAGGGAGATTTTTAAAAAAGAAAAACCTTAGAAACAGAGCCGTACCTGTTTGTTTTTCTTTGTTTTTAAACCTAAAAAAAAAAACCTTGGTGCTTGGGGAGGACAGGGAATCAAAGAATACATGTCTGCAGGTAAAAGATTAAATTAGGGATTTTCAGTTTACTGCCTGAGGGTGAGGTAGCCTCTGGAGACAGTTTAAAAAACGTCAGGACTTTGGTCTAGGACTTTAGTTACACTTGCACAGGTTTGGCTGCATTTGAAGGAGAGTAATTAATATGAGTGGAATGACAATAGTTGATATGTATGGAGATGTTAATGAGAGAGGAAAAGAACCCACTCGGTGCTGTCCAAACACATTTGATCACACACGTACTGTAGCTGGAAAGAATAAAGTGATGTGTTTGGCTATTGTGATTTGGAAGTTATTTTCAGTATCAGCAGCTGGAGGCTTTGTGCTACAGGTTGAGGTTAATGAGGGGTTACAAATTAGTGATCTTCAGGGGGGCTACAGCCTATGCCAGCAGTTTTTTTCCCAGCTTGGAAAAACAACAAGTTTGATTTATCAAAACCAAAATTAGTCATTAGTGCTTTGGGCCATATGATCTTATTAGACCGAATTCTAATTTGTCAAACAATCACCGGTGTCACGGTAGCTTTCCAGGACTGATTTTGGCAGCGTTTGGCTGTGCTTTAATAAGTGTGCATTTGCCTAAACCTAATATGGTTTACTGAACAATTACTGAAAGTCAACTTCAAGCTAATTAACAACATATCAAAGATGGTGTGGCTGCAATGATGGGCCAAGAGGTTATGAGAAACACTGAAGCAGTTTCATTCCAACCACAAGCCTCCCTGTGACCCTAGTTGGAAAAATTCTGAAACAAGCAAGTAATTTACCCTTTTTTTCTTTTAAATTTTTTTTTACCACCATTTACTTTTCTAATTAAATGTGTAGCTCGGTAACTCTGCAGTCAGGTCTGTGATTAGTTGCACAATAACCTGTTTTGTAATTTTGAATCTGCTCCAACTCACCACTAAATGCTCTGCTCCTCACCACTCGATTTAGATCAGAAAGCCATTTCTCTCGATCAACCCTCTCTTGGTTGCTCCATCAAAGCCCACATGAGTGGTGAAGTCCTTCCAGGATCCCACTCAAGGACTCCAAGAACTGCTGTTCAGCACCTTAAGCTCTGCCCTCCATGACTCAAAGTCTTAAAGAGACAACCCTTTTTCTCTTTGAGGAAATCTCCCAAATGGACTCCTGCTATGAATGGAGGTGAGCCCAGCTCTATCTACTCTGCACACCTCCATCTCCTGCACTAACTCAGGTTTCTTCTCCACCAGTGACGTGACCGCACACATGCCAAAAGCCAGTCTGTGATGCTGAGGATCAACATGCCTCCACCTTCAGCTGCTGCCCAGCTTACAGTGCACTTCACAGTGCAAATGGATTCTAACCCAAAGCAAAATTAAAGCTCAAAATCTGTTCGTCAGTTACATAAAGATTGATTTAAAATCTGGTGTGGTGGTGTACAACGGCAAGTGTCCAAATACTTTATGAAAGCTTTGTTATTCTTAAAATGAGAAGACTGACCAAAACTGCAAGGCCTCATAATATCTCCATGAAAACTATTTACATTGCATAAAAAAGCCCTCTGCTGCAGCAGCCTCAAGTATCCTGGAGGAGCTGATTAATGTTAGATGGAGTCATGTCTAACTTGTTTGTGTCAACGAGTCAGAAGAAGTTAAAACTGCATGATTTTCCTGTGATGTTACAACAGGGAGTCTGATTCAGCGTCTTAATCATGCTTCCTCAAGCAAGACCCCCAATACAGAAATATCCAGCTGCTTCTTTATGCCTTCTGTTGAGTTAAGTCGACATTAACACAAACAGACACACACAAGCATGGGTGTTATAGCACAGCTACACACAAAATGCACACATAGGCGGACAAACACCAAAGGGAGGCACAAAAAGTACTCACACCACACAGAAACACACCCTCATTTTTCTATAAGTGATTTATCTGCTCTAATTTGGGAAGACTGATTCCCCATAATGAAACAGACAGAGAAGATGATATTTTTTATTCATCTCGGGACAAAGCAGGCCGTGGCCCTTCTCTTCATGGTAGACAGCTCGTATAAACACCACCAATGAGTTTGGAGTTTTCCCATTACCCCCTCACACCCTCTCATCATCTGCACTCTGGAATCAGCACGCTCGGACAGACAATCCACCTAATGAATGTCTGAAAATTCATCGCCCAGCGCCTTGGAGAACCTCACCGAGAATCTCTCTGTCACCATCCTCTCCTTAATCAATTTACAGGTCGTGAGCTGTGGGCTTAGCTAGATGATTATTGTTATGGCAAGGCGGGCGTGCTCACCGCTCGCTTGTCTAACCTCACTAACACCCCCCAGAGCAGCCGGCCAGATTGAACGATAAAGTCGTCTCTGCAAACCCATCCTGATTTAAAGCCCCTCGTAAAATTGATACTTATTTTTCTCTTCTGCGGTGCTCACTGAAGTGCAATATCATAAACTGCTCCTCCTCTTCTCCCCTTTTTTTCTCTCTTTTTCTCATTCGGAGATTTAAGGCTGTGGGTCACAGGGGTCACTGAGCAGGGCTCTCTCAATGTCAGTGATCATCAAGCAGTTGCCTCTTAACTCTGGGATTCTATTCGGCTGAGGGGAAGAGAAATGACTGGCAATCCAGGTCTGAGTCACTGCCAGCGCTGAGAAGCAGCACAGTGAAGGAGAACAGTGCGTGCGTTGGATTCTTTGAGTGCTTTGAACAATTTTCATTTTCATGAGTCTTAAGTGGATATTCGGGGGCCCTATGACCCCACCTTCCAATCTCTCTGTTTTTTTTCTGTCTCTTCATCACCCAGCTCACACAGGGAGGCGTACTAACAGATCACAGATAGGCTTTGTGCTGCACTATTATTACCTCCCTGTTAGTATGTGAGTTGCAGTGCTAGACTGGGTCAAAAGCTGTCATAGCTCTTAAAAGTGACTGACAGACAGAAACATGTATGCAGGCCTGTAAAACTGTGACTGAACAAAACCTCACATATGTGAAACAGACTACTACAGAACTGTGCGAGCGGCATAATACTGTGCAAAAATCTTGAACCACCACCCACTACTGATTTATTTTGAATTATCCCGGTCTTTCTTGTTTTATATGTATCCTGCCAAAAGTATTTGGTTGTGTGTCTTCACATGCATATAAACTTGATTAACATCCCATTCTTAATCCACAGGGTTTAATATGATGTCGGCCCAGCATTGTGGGAAGGTTTAAGAGTGTTTATGGGGATTTTTGACCATTCTTCCATTTGTGAGGTCAGACACTGATGTTGGATGAGAAGGCCTGGCTCACAGTCTGCATTCTAATTCATCCCAAAGGTGTTCTGTTGTGTTGAGGCAGGCCAGTCAAGTTTTTCCACACCAAACTCACTCATCCATGTCTTTATGGAGCTGCTTTGAGTGCAGTCATGTTGAAACAGGAAGGGGCCATCCCCAAACTGTTCCCTCAAAGTTGGGAGCATGAAATCATCCAAAATATCTTGGTATTTTGGTATTTCCCTTCACTGGAACTAAGGTGCCGAGCCCAACTCCTTAAAACAACTCCACACCTTAATCCCCCCTCCACCAAACTTCGCACAAGTACTGTTCCCCTGGCTACCCCCAAAGCCCAGATTTGCCCATCAGATGGGAAAGATGGAGAAGTGTGATTTGTCACTCCAGAGAACACATCTACGCTGCTCTAGAATCCAGTGGTGGTGTGCTTTTTATACCACCACATCCAATGCTTTGCATTGAGCTTGGTGATGTAAGGTTTGGATGCAGCTGCTCCGCCATGGAAACCCATTCCACGAAGCTCTCTGTGCACTCTCTTGAGCTAATCTGAAGGCCACATGAAGTTTGGAGGTCTGTAGTGACTGGTGATTGGTGACCTCTGTGCACTATGCACCTCAGCATCTACTGACTCTGTTCTGTAATTTTACAAACCTTCCACTTTATGACTGAGAGTTATCATTCTTGGTCACTTTTACTTTGCTAAAATATCACTAACATTTGATTTCAAAACTCATCAATATCATGCAGAAAGTCTGAAGAGAGGCACAACAATAAGTGTCTAAAGCCTGTGAACGCAGACAGGGTTCTGTCATAGTTTGGGGCTGCTTTTTAATCAGGTTGCTGGAGAGCTTGTCAAACCTGATGAACACAAGAAAGTACCATCAGAAAAACAAAAAATGAAACACTATCAGCCATGATTGGCCTCTTCAGAGCTAAGACTGTATATGCCAGCTTGGTTGAATCTTTGCATCCATTTCCCATTTTCCTAGCAAAATACAAAGTAATAAGGGATGAACCACATTATTATATATATATATATATTTAATATATTATATTATATTATATTATATTATATTATATCATACAAGCTATTTTCACTGAACCAAAATGTATAACACGTTTGCTTTTTTTAAACCCCAAAGACAGGAAACACAACGGCAGAACTTACTACAAGAAAAAAATGTACAAGAAAAAACATCTACCAAATGAAAACAGGTAACAAGTGACAAAAAGGAGACATGGACAGGGAAACACAGAAGACACAGGCTGAAGTTGAACACTATGGCACAAAAACAGGAACTTAAATGGTCACGGAAATCCAGCACTATTACACTCCATAAGGAAGATAAGGTTGCCAAATTCTAAAACAAATAAAGCGCTATAGAAATCACTCTTGGTTTACGGGACATCGAGCATTGGCACAGGCAATTCTTCCAGATTATTCCCTGACCTGACCTCCACACTCCCATTGGGCTGTTGTGTTTCAGTATTATGTTGAGGATGTGTGCATGTGTAATGCAGTGGAAGGGACATTACCAGGGCTTGTACACTTGAGAAATGGAGGGTTCTCAAACAGTCAGGGACATCTGGATCTAATTTTATTTAGCTAATGTGACCACTTTGAGTTGCATGGATGCATTCTTCTTCAAGTTTTGAGCAATGTGCTTATATTACTGTAAATACCACAACTCCAGACTTCACAGAATTATATTTTATTACTATATTTGAAAAGCAATGGCCACATTTGTCACATTATTGTGTTATTTGTACCTTTGATACGACAAGCTTTTTCCATTTTTCATGTTAATGTTGACCTTTTTTACACATCACACACACATTTCTACTGTACTGGCAGCTGGAATAAATTCTACAATATGAATACTTTCAGTAAGAAGCAGGTAAGAATTTATTTTTATTTTTTTATTTATGCCTTCTTCTTGTGTGGGCACTCCATGTGGGCAGTTAGCACTGAGATGGGAAACACTGAGTCCAAAAGTGAAGACCTCCAAGATCACCAGGTTTCCTCTCACTTTTCAAAGCCCATATAAATCCTGCCAATTCCTATTTTAGCACCAAACTTTACTGAAAACTTCCACTGAAAATCAGTTGAGCCAAGCAGACTGAAGCTTGGGCAGTGTGAGGTAGTTGGGATAAAAAGGATTTGTGCCTATCAGATTTTTACAACACGGTATGGTGCAGCCAGAAGATATCATGATACCTGCATGAACAAATATTACTGTTATGTGCACTAATCCTAAGACAATTTCATCTAAAAAACAAACTTTGTACATTACAAAGACAGGTATTATAAGCTCATTAATAAGCTCATAATAGCTAACAGTTTTTCTTCCCACTTTTTATTTGAAGATGAACAAATTAGCTGCTCCACCAAGGTTTGTTCTACTAATCAGCTACAAGAGGGATATCAGCCTTTTTTTTTTAAAAGTGCCATCAAGAATGAATGCGTTGTTCGCTTGGCAGTTCATTTCTCCCAGCATTCAATTTGAGCTCACATTGAATCGCTCAAAAGCTTTACACATTACAGCTTTACACACAGCTTTACACTTGCCCGTTTACGTGTAGAAAGCAGGGATGATGATGTCTTGTCACTCATGTTTTGTACATCTTATTTTAAACTATGTCCCCTTTCACACTCAGGATTCCCCTCATCACCGTGTGCTCATTTCATTTCATGATTCGATTGCCAGGCTTTTTTGTGAGGGTCCTCACAGGTATAACAAAGGCTTTGCAGCACCTTCTTTTCTTTGCCTCCATCAAGGAAAAAAAAACACACATTTGGTAGATATTTGCTTTATCTGCAGATTTGATTTCTTTTTCATCTGACCTCTTTCTACTGGTTTTTGAGTTTCTATTAGCATCAGTGTGCTTTGTTTACATTCATCTGCTTGTCTTTCTTTTTGATTTTTTCTCTCTACCCATTGGTTTTTTTCTGCCTGTGGCTGGATCTATTTTTTTTCTTCTTTGGGGTGAATATTTTCAAAGTGCTTGTTTCAGGGAGAAGAAAGGTAGATTCTGCCCACTACAAAGCACTGAGAGCCCTGCTCTTGTTTCAAATCTTGGAGGCTTATTGAGCAGCTTTGTGTTTTGACAGGAAGGAGGAGCTGTGTTTTGCTCGGGTGCTCAGTCTGAGCGGGAGGAAACACAGAAAAGAATGTACTTTGTTTTAACACGGTCTTCATATGTGAGGATACTTTACCGTTTATGCCATTATTTTTTAAATTTTGAGGTCATGGCCTGGACATTTATGGCTGCTCTTGATTTTTGATTCAATTCAATTACAATTTTAAACATAGCAGCATAGTGTTTATGTTTGTTTTTTGATATTCTGTTTCGTGTGTTATGAGGTTTTCTTATGTTAGGCTCCTGGTTTGAGTCTTGGCTTGGTTGTTGTCTTGTGTTTAATGTTTACCCTCTTTCTCCACGTCAAGTTCTTGTCTCTTAGTCCTAGTCTGGGTTTCCACTTCCTGTTTTATTTTGGTGTCCTGGTCCTTGTGCATTGTGTCTTGTTTGGCTTCCAGTGTCTCCCTCACAGCCGTTTCCCATTATCTCGTTACCTAGTGTGTATATATTGTCTGTCTGTGTTTTTGTCAGTTCCTTGTTAATGATTTCATGTGTGGTGGTGTGTCCATTGCCCCATGTTTTGCCAATGTGGCAAGGATATGCTATGTTCAGGATTCTAGCCTCTTTATGCCCAGAAAGGACTTTGTCCTGTGGTTTTGGTCTCGGCAAATAAATAAATTTAAATTAACTTCTGGTTATGGAGTCCTGCTTTGGGGTCCTACTCTGCCTGCCTGACATCACACAGAGATGAAAAGAGGTGAAACACTCGGTGCATCACGGGAACCCCCCGCGACAGCCGAGTGTCACTGTGTGCTGTGTGGCAGGAGAGGCTAGACCCCAAAATGGAGGATTCACCGGGAACTTAACTGAAAGGACAAATGAGCAGTGCTATACTGGGCTGGACGGGTGCCAACAGGCAAAATAACAGTGCAGAGGGATCATAGACGATGACAACAACAAGACAAGGAACAGAGACAGAGTGAGGACTTAAATACACGTGAGGTAACGAGAGGAGAGTGGGAACATCTGGGGAGAACAGGATAACACGAGATAAAGGAAGCAAAACTAAACATAACACACAAAGGAGAAGAGACTGTCAAAATAAAACAGGAAACAAGCAGGCATGGGGCAGAGACGCAGACAACACTGGGAATAAAACTATACAAAACACACATGAGGCCAGAGACATGACAGAAGGACAAAACAGACACTAGAACACAGGTGCAGGGGAGACAGGAACACAGGGAACCAGGAAATCAAAATATAAATAACTAATAATAGGGCAGGAACTAAGATAAATAAACGAAACCAAATACAAACTGAGAAACAACAGGAGCTCAGTGAAAACAGAATATCAAAAAACAAAGAGGAGCGGTTGAATAATCAGTTTTGGTAAGGAAGTTTCCTACCTGAGGTGAGCTATGTGCATGGCAGCCTTAAAATGCTGCTCAGATTCTCTAGAAAATGTGTTTTTTTGGGAAATTATTGTCTGTATTAACATTTAGAGCATTCTTTATGAAAGGAAAGGAAATGGAGTGGCTGTGGCTCAGGAGGTAGAGAGGGACATCTACTAATCAGCAGGTTGGTAGCTTTATCAGATGGTTTCTCAGAGCACTGCTGTTTTCTTTTCTCAGGAATTCTCATTCGCATGTTGTAAAGTTATTAGAAAAAGATATTGGTGGGTATTTTCTTGGACTATTCAGTTGCAGCCCGAGTGTGTGGATCTGACTATGAAATTGCATGCTCATTGGTTAATGACTTATGATTATCAAGTTGCAACCACATCATGGGAAATCCTGCTTTCTGACTTTCAGAAGGATAATTAACAAAATAGACATAATGATTTATTCTAAAATAGTTTAAACAAACAGTGCCCACAAAGTCACAAGGTTTTACAAAGCTCACGGACAAAGGGAACCAAGTGGAGTTGCCCCCTCCTGGTGATTTAAAAGACTACAAGTTTAGTCTCAAATATTAGCGTTAATGACCCTCATTTTTTTAGACTGCATCATCTCAGGTTCAAAAACCTATTATTTTTACTCCATTGTTAACAGTGTATTTGAAAGTAATTTGGAGCAGCTGCATTTGAATGTTTTCCATTGTATGGGGCAAACAAAGTAACTGGATATCATATATGTTTCAGTTTTTGCGAGTTTACTAAATAAGGTGCAGATCACGTTACAGAAAAAAGTCTAACTCTGGTTCTAAACACACATCTTTCATGTGCCATGTCTCTAAGGCAAAGTAATACTGAAAATAATGTGCAATACTGACCCTGACTTGCTGTGGGGGTGACCTATTGGCATAAAAAGAAAGAAATCACTACAGAAGTGATAAAAAATGTTGGCAAGTATAGTCTCTATACCATAAATAATGAATAAGTCTAAAAGATCTTTGCAAGACTGAGCTTTTACAAAATGGATAAACTAAAGAAATACGATCTATTCTTTTCTCAGAACATCCCAGCTGCAGTGGAACATCTTACATTAGGTGTTCCTTAACTCAAGTGATATGAGATGCTTAGCGAGGGTAAAAAACATGTTTAGTACAACACTTGCAGAGAGCTGATTGAGATCCCTGCACACCAAACATAAACCAAGGCTCTGGAAAACTGATTTGCTCTTGACATGTTGAGCTTGCCAAGCAATTACAAACAGCATTAAAAATGTAATGAGCCAAATTTGCTCCTGGGCCAAAAGAGGGAGAGCGAGGGAGAGAAATGGATGTTGAGGGTGAAGAGAGACATGCAAAGAATGATACAGCGGATAAAAGAACTTGATGCGTACACAATCAGGAGCAGGTGTACAGTCAAAGCCCATTTTATATGCAATCTAGATGAATGTATCCTCTAGGGCTAATTATTGGATCTTGAGGTAATGTTTATGGTAGTGGGAGACAGCCTGGTTAGAGTGAAGAAAAGGCAGAGAGGTGAGGGAGGCACAAAGATGGAGAAATGTTTAGAGATTTGGTGCAGCTGTGTGAGAGGTGGGTGTTTGCAGACCATGTGGAATGCAGAGCACTAATAAAAGGTTTGCAGCCACTGACATAAATTGGATTTTTATGGCAGCTCATCAAACATAATTAAAAGTTTGGGCTATACAAAGGAGCACTGCTAAGAGGGGTGGTTTTGTTGAACACCTTTGTCTATTAGAGACAAGTGTGAACACTTTACAGTTATTGAGCCAATTATGAACAGAGTTCAGATCGACTTGGAACTGAATTCGATCCAGTTTCCTGATCCAGTCAATTATTCTCATTAAGATTAATCAAAATGCTGAGTTTGAAACATCATTTAAGTTGCTCTTAAGAACTGCTCAGCTATACTGTGTGTGTGTGTGTGTGTGTGTGTGTGTGTGTGTGTGTGTGTGTGTGTG
>VOQJ01015408.1:0-11503 GCA_015052665.1 Apistogramma diplotaenia
CCACGGCATGTCTTTTGCCCTGTCTCTCTCTCCTCAGCCCCAACCGGTCGCGGCAGATCACTGCCCCTCCCTGAGCCTGGTTCTGCTGGAGGTTTCTTCCTGTTAAAAGGGAGTTTTTCCTTTCCACTGTCGCCAAGTGCTTGCTCATAGGGGGTCGTTTTGATTGTTGGGTTTACTCTGTAATTATTGTAAGGTCTTTACCTTATAATAAAAAGCGCCTTGAGGCGACTGTTTGTTGTGATTTGGCGCTGTATAAATAAAATTGAATTGAATTTAATTGAATTAATCTGCATCAACGGTTAAGAAACGAAAAGCCTTAGATGGTCTGGGTGTAAAGAATGCATTTTTGTTTATTACTGTCTGCATTTCTTCTGTACTGTAGTGAACCACATGAGCAATATGTATTAATCAAAGTGATGCCTATTCTTATTAAATGAAACAAAGGCAACTGTAAGAAAACACACTGTACCAGTTGCTCTGAAGTGAGCCGAAGAGTCTTCTTGTAACAAATGCCACCTGAACCCTCGAGGGGATCTGACTGACCGGCTCCTAACACCTGATCGCATGATCTGTGGTCTTCATCGCTTGAGGATGATTCATCCTTCAACCTGAAAAGGCAAAAAAATTTGTTAGAAGATGAAACAACCAGGAAAAGGGTCGACTGATAAGAGTGGAGAGAAAAATACAGTGATTTAAAGTGTAAGGTCACCTGTTTACTGGGGCCATGGTGATTGAACTCTCTGCTTGATCTTCGGCTGCTTCTGTCACTGATTCCTGAGGAACAAAAAGGTGAGAAGTTATGTATAAGCCAAGGAAGAAATTTGACTCTCAAAATTTGCCTCCAATCCTTTCCCACTTCTTTCTAATATCCAGTAAAATTCACCAGCAGCTTGTCCATCTGTACACTTACTGACTTATAGTCACTGTTCCTGCCTCTCCACGAGAACCACCAGCGTCCTCCTTTCTTCGGCATCTTGTCCTTCATAATGTTCTCCACTGATGCCTGGAGACAGTTATGTACATAGAACTCAAAACTGACTGAAAATGTAACTTAAAACTGACAAAAGAGAGAGCACCAGAAAGCACACAAAAAAAAATATCTAAAAGGCAAAGTATAACACGACAAACACCACATTTCAAACCACACTAAACTCCGGCTGAGTCGCCTGGATAAACAGTTACAGCTGAAAACGAGACGCCATGCAAATAAAACAACAGAAGATGCTAAATAAAATGTAAAGAAAGAGGTTTATGCTCGGACACACGTGAAAAGATGGGAAAGCGAGAGGCTGACAGAAAACAAAGAAACAAAACAACGCAGGCTGATAAAGTCATGCCCTGACCAACATATAAGCAAAGCCAGAAAACATCATACAGGCTGGGAAGGACCGGAGCCAAACAGACCAGGGAGGCAGTATGAGAAGAAGCCAAAAGCAGAAAACACGTAACTCAAACACCAACACTTGGTAAACATAAATATGAGATAAATGGTGAGAGAAAGAATGTGTTTGAATAAAAGGGGAAAATAAGAAGGGGGACAAAGACATGACATTAATCAAGTGTTAGGTCAACAAATTTAAAACATTTCACTGTGATATAGGACTGACAGCTATGCTATAAGCTCTCCTGTGCGTCAGGTAATTTTGATTGGTGCCATAAATGTGGTTCTCTTAATGTGAATTCTGAATTTGGAAATATTGATTATGGGATCAGGGAATGAGTGTGAACATGTATTAATTAGTTGTTGGTGAAACCAAAGTGAAAAATCACATTAAGGAGAATTAATTGTGAAATGTCGGGAGTGCCCAGGAGTTAAGGTGGTCCATAACATTGCAACACAACAAACACCATCTAACATCAGTAACTATAATCATAATGATGACTTCATAGTACTTAAGTTTGCAAAAAAGTGAGTAGAAAGATTTAAAACAAAATGTGACTTCAGACACTGTTTCAGACCACACTGATTTAAAAAAAGATCCACAATAATAAACCCATCATACCATTTTTTTATATCAAACACATACTGAAATTCGTTTTTCTGCTTGCTAATTATCAGGTACAATTTTAAGGCATTTTTATTACCATTTGTTGCGATTCTTTCTGTTTTATACGACAAAACGTAATGTTTCCTCTTCATTACTTCTCAGAGTTTTACATTTTAAATTTGAACCCACTGCATTAACAGCTGCGCTTAGCGGTTCGTTTATAGACTCAGATTATTTTTTTCAAAAACATAAAAAGCACGAAGAGCCATTCCGTTGCTTAATGCACAGCTTTACATTTTGTTTATAACACAGACTATTTAAACTCAATACATACAGTCAAATGGGAAAAATAGGAGTAAATACTCGTGTGTCACTGCGGTGGTCATACCTGTGGCAGTGGCTTCTGGTAGACCTGCATGGCCAACATGACAGGAGCAGCTGTGTTCCAGTTGTAGTACCTACAACAGAGGACAGAGGACGCTTATATACCCCAATATGCTCCTCACCTTTTGGCAAAAATGGCTTACATGTTAACACAAATAAAATCATGTATATGTTACACACTCAGTACAAATATGAAGTAGCACATACTTGCTTCCTATTTTGACCACAAGGTTTGGATCGTCAATAATCGAAGGGTTATCAGAGAACTGCTGATAGGAAACAGCCTTCTCCAGGAACTGCTCTGTAGCACGAAGCACACAGACACACACAGGGTGTACACACATGAAAACAACACATAGAAAAAAAGAGTGTTTTTGTAGATAGAAAATGATTTTTCTGTAACTGTAGGAGATGTTAAAATCAAAATTTCCCCCTTTAAAAATGTATAACACATCAGCAGAACTTCAGCAACTTTGTAATATCTGCACCTCAAATTTAATAAATAAAATATATAACATATTCTTTTTAACTTCCTTTTCATGTACATCAACCAACACCATCGGCTTGAAAGTTGCCTGTCCTACCTTTTGTGATCTCCCTGTTATCAGTGAGTCCGCCGCACAAAGAGATGGCGACATGAGGCAGGTCACACATTTGATCCGACAAGCTGTCCACTCCACTGTCCACCCCGCTGGTGCCCACTGACTGCGGGGACTGATTAGCGCTCCGCACACCCACCATCATCATCTCAGAGTCCCCCTTCATCGAGCTACTGCCGCCGTCGCTGTGGAGAGACAAACAAACACACGTGGGGCGTGAAAAAAGGTGAAAAAAGGTCTCCCTCTAGAAATCATAACCTGGTTAATAAAACTGACTGAAAACATAACCTAGTTACCTAACTAATCTTCCTCAATGCTGTACATACTTTTTAGGAAAGTAGAGAGCAGCAACTTCAGGCTCCAGGTCTGTAATGTCATCCAGGTATACACCATCAGCACCCAGGTGTTGACTTCTCTTTTCTAGAAGGGACACAATCACAGTTTGTCGTGATATAAAAGAAGATAATATGGAATAAAGACACACTGAGGTCAATAAAGGTTTAGCTTGCAGACACAGTACCTTTCCTCTTGGATGGTGAATCAGTCCTTCTTATGGAACTTCCTCTATTCCTGCTTTCTTCCAAATGATCCGGAAGAATTCTCTGTGACAGTGAGCTTGTTGTTAAACTCTCCATCTGTACACATGACGGCCCAACACTTTCCACCTCTCTCCCTAAAGAAAAGAAAAACAGCAGATGGATAACGTTAACCTTAGAATGTATTTATTGCTTTAGTCAAGTTGTTATGTTGACTTAAAAGAATCTCAGTCATCCTGCAGTCAACAGGCATAAAACAAGAATTTCCACCAAACTATCACTGGGGGTCACTAAAGGGCAAGTTCTGCCATCTAAAATATCTCTTGTGTTTACAACTTGCAAGGAGCTTCAACTGTAGCTCACAGGGTGTTATCCTTAAATGACTCACTCAGTCATCAGGCCAAAAGCAGATGATGCAACATGAGGTAACAGCTATAAATTTAAATATGGTTCTTGTTATTTGGCAATTTATTTTAAAAAAAACAACAACACTTCTTTGTGTAATTGTATCTAGCTTTCAGAGGTTTGAAGTTTTGTTCGACCTTGCTCTCTGCCATTGTGTCCATTTCTGTTTTCCTCAGCGTCTTTGTCCAGTGATGGGACCAGACTGCATGGAGTTCCTGTGTTATTGATGGCTCTGAAGTGAGTGCTAGCAGACACCGGAATGGAGACGGCAGCTGCAGAATCCTGCTTCTGGTGGCAAGTCAGGAAAGATGGCTGTAAAAGAAAAATAGAGTCTATGTTCACACAATATTTGCTTTCTTGCTCACATGTATTTTTATTACGCCATCCCTTATTCGTGTTTCCTTTGCTCCATTCGTACACGTTATAGGCTGAACACTACGTATAAAAATAGATATAAAATAAAATTGCATTCTGACTGACAAACCTTATTGTTTGTAAGGCTAATAAAGTGTTTTATACTGTATGTCATGACCATGCAGGTAATTTAATGAAAGAGGTGATAGCATGTGTGGGTACCTGGGCTGCCTGTGGTAGCTCTCCCCAGGTCCACAGTATCTCCGGGTTGTCCTTAGACGGATTTGTTAGCTCTGAGTCGCTCTTCGGTGTTGATGACTGTGAATCATCTGGGCTGCTGGGTAAGTCAAAGTAAGACACTTGATTTAGTTGAGTATTGCACAGTTTCACAGATAAAGCTTCTTTGCCAAAATGTAACAAAATGAAACATTATTCTTTATGCCAATTTTTTTTCAAAACATGTATTATTAAATTTTTAGTGTTTAGATAGACTGAAATTTAAGGTAATACCTAATAAGGGGAGAGAAATGAGAGGTCTGCTGAGGACAAGAAATAGATAGACCGCAGGGCTGAGGGATGGCGAGCGTCTCGTTAATCAATCTACCATAGAAAGAATAAAAAAGAAAAGAGACAATGAGAGACAGTGAACTGTGATTATTATATAACTACAATGAGGACAGAAAATGTATTAAAATGTGCAATATATTATGAACAGAATAAATACAGATTCAATAAGAAGAGTTTATTAAAGAGTCCACGTGTGAATCTGTCAGTGTAATTCGCATCCAGATACCTCTGTGAGTGCATCCAGTCAGAGCCGGGGTGAATGTGGGTGCTGACTGTGAATCCCTGATCACCGTACACAGGTCTGATCACAAATACACACACCCAAGGATATGTCAGTCATATACACAGACATATAATTCCACAACCAATGCAGACATGGTATTTTCTATGTAAACAGTGTGTCAATGCAAGTCCTATCATATCCAAGAAACCATGTTATGGTCTGTTTGATAGCCTGTTTGAAACTGCACATCAAAAAACAACCAATACATGAAGCACATTATAAATACAAGTACAGTATAAAGAATGACTTGAAGCACATCTTTAAGGATTTCCGGCTTTTTCTGGCTCATCGTGTGGTAAACTTCCTAAAAAAGGCTTGGAATGCCTGCAGTAAGGGTGACCCCATGGGCCATTCTTTCAAAGAGACAGAGAGTGCTGTGGGAAACAGACAAATCCTTGGAGCAAGTCCAACAAGCAGAGCTGGTTTCCAAAGAGCTTCACACACAAACACAAACATGCACAAACCTGCACTCACACATTTAATCGCCTCAGCTTAAACACTTGAAGAAATTATTAATTCCACTGAAATGATTTTAGCTGAACTTAAATAAAAACTAATCTCAATTCCATGTAGCATTGGTTCAAAGAAAAACTTGGTTTCCAGCATAAACGCACACTACCATCGAGTTCCATGATCTCTTCTCGCTGTGGGGTTGTGCGGGGGCTCGGTTAGAGAAAAAAGATGTCAGGTAATTGCAAAAATTAGGATTTAGTAACGTTTGAGTCAGAATCTGGTGACAGCAGCTGGATTGTTTGTTACTGCCTGTCAAATCTGATCAAATAAGGCAGTTAATTACACATGTATAAGTAATTATGGAGAAATACACTTGACAGATGGACAGATGGCAAGCTAACATTTGTTCACATTGACAACATTAATATGCTATAATAGTCACCATCAAGTTTGCAGACTAACGTTAGATTACTGCCAGTGCAACAAGTGGGAATGTTCTTCATGTACTGGTATTTGCTTATTTAAAAAAACCCTGAACCTAATAATGGTGCTATGATGATCCTAGCATAAAAAAGAAATAAATCAGAGACTTTATGCACAGCCAGATGTTTCAGGCTTGAAATGGTCTTCTTTGACATCGAGCTACAATGCTAGCAAGGCTAAAAATTCAGCCAGGAGGCATTACAGAATATCCCCAATTTATGAGACATTCAGTTTTTCTTTGTATTTCTGATCCTGTGATTAATATGGCACAAATACACCATCAGCTTTTAGAGAGTTCAAACAGCGGGCACACACCTGCTGCTGTCCCCCTCCCTCTCCTCATCCGAGCTCAGGTCAATCGTGAACATGTCCTCATCCTCTGAGAACTCCTCTCCACTCTCCTCTCTCCTCCCTCCCCCTCCACCTCCCTCTGGCCGTGCCTTCCTCCTCCTCTTCCTCCTCTTCTTGGCCATCCCACCATCACTTTGTCCCAGGTTCTGGACAGGAAGCGAGTTGCATGGAATAGTGTCTATGTGTTGAGAAAGAGAAGTGTCAAAAAATGTAAGAAAAAGAAAAATTCCAACAGTGTTGTTACCAACAGAGCCTACCATGATGGCGAGAGTTGCCCCTGCCCAGCTGGGACTCCATTAACTCCTCCCCTGTTGACACAATGGGTGATGTTACCAGGTAGGACGGAACCACTTCCTGTTATCAGGGAAAGTGAGATGACATCTTTAATTTGATCGAAAATCACGATTACTTGAAATTAACAATACTTGCTAACAATACCCAGTTGTGCAACTGTCTTCTTTGGTTTGAGCCATTTACTATGGTTCTGTGATGTTTACATCTGGAGTTATTAAATATTAATACACAACATCAGGTCTTAATAATTTAAGACCTATAACATAAAAAGTCCACTAGACCATATCATTACATTCATACATGCTGTAGTTCCATCATGTGGGATAGTTTAACATACTATGCATCTATAGAATCTTCAAACCCAAATTTCAACAGTATGTATGAAAGAAATCATAGTAACTACAACAAGTAGATAAAAAGTGCACAAATGGACAAAGTTACATATTATAGTAGATACAGAAATGCCATAGCTGTACATGCTAATGACAATGATAAGGCGCATGGAGTACATCTTGTTGTTTGAGCTTTTTTTGCAATTTTATCTGTTAGAGGAAGGATACAGCGCTTTGGGACATGCTGAACGCACGGTATGCAAGCGTAAAGACTCTGGTTTTATTTGCAAAAGAATCACTGCTCTATCATATGTGGTTGCAATTCAACTCAAATTTAAAAGCAGTTATGCAATTTGGAATGCCGGCACTCCGGCCGGTCACAACAGCTGGTGCACTAAAGGTTAAATAGATCCAGTCTGCAGTCATGTACGACAGGGTGCAAGAATGAAGTGGAATAGCAGCTACAGCTGATCCTTTAACACAAATACTATCACTTTCAAAGAGCAACACAATATTCCCATAGTTCTAAGCACAAAGTACAGCTGAGAGTCATGGGAATGCCTTGAGTAAAGCAGGTAATGACCAAGCCAAATACATCTGTCCTCTTACAGTCACGGATGTCTTTTCAAAATGTCACGGCAATCCATTCTGCAGTTAACGAGATTTTTGGAGGAAAATGAAATGGTGGACCAATAGTCATTCCTCCAGCCAAACGGTCAGCTACATAATCCGGTGAGAATTTGAGCTCAGATTAGCAAAATCTGAAACCACCGGTACAGATTTGCTCGTCAGGGTTACGCTGCCAAGAGGCTGCCGGAATAATAAAGAGAGAGACAGAGAAGGAAGCAGAGGCAAGGGCAAGATAAAGGGATGATCCAAACACAGCAGACTGACACATGCCTCGCAGTGCACATGTCGCCACACAATCCAACACAGCACAATTCACTTAGACTTGAGAGGAAAAGGGATGGTGCTTAGACTGTGCACCACACAAGGTCACTGTAGATCTGCCGTGAGCTCTATGTTTGGGTGGAATATCGACCCTAAAGCCAGTTTTAGCTTATTGAACTAATGCCAACTGAGATTTCCAACATTTAAATTTGAAATATCTGATATTTGCTTTTAAAGTTGATTTAAGGGTATATAGATGCCATAAAGATAGACAGTAATAATTCATTTTATATTTTGCCCTTTGGGGCACGAAAACACAACTAGGCTGAATCACGATACATTACTTTCATTTTTTCAGTCACTTACTATACAGATATACTGTGCATATAGACGTGAACTTTTGGTTAAAATTTCACATGGAGGGTTTAACTGATAATGTGCAAGCCCTAGCAGATCCTCAAGTTTAACTTCACACCTCGTGAATAGAGATGAAGAAAGTACTCAAGCTCCCATGACATTGTTTCGCCTCCTTTTACCTCTTCATGCATGTAGAAAACACACTGTGCTGTACTACTGTTGGGCTATAACTGGATAGAGGTTTTATGTTCTTGTCCTGCTCCTGTTTCATAACATGTACAGTATGTCTGAGCGATTTCTGAGAGCACTCTGTGTGTAACAAACTACACAGAGTGTGAACTGGGCAGATTTATAAATAGGTCTCTGGTGGTTTTCCACTCTCTGAAGGGAGAGTTATGTTAAGGATTTGAATCTAGACCAAAACTTTAAGACAAACGTGGTCAAAAGGAATTTGCAAATAACTGTCTGAGGCTGAATTTGAAGGCCGTTACTTTCTTCAGTGTTAGACGGAGGCATTACAGTATTGCAGCAGGAGGCATTCTAAAGCGCTCTTATTGCATCTATTGATTTATTAATAGCTTCTTGTTTAAGACAGACAGCAAGTAATGGACGTGGCATTAGACCAATATAATCCCTCAGAAAAGGAATTAGATCCTCTCAGATTGCAAAATATTCCTTTTAATTCAGGACCAGGGCACACAGCAAGCTCAACTATCACAAATAACACAATAACATAACATTTCGACTGCTAACAGACGTTGTTTACCACAGCTGTGGAAGAGATCTTCCTTGTTTCCTTTGAAGGAAAAGCACCCCTCAACTCCAAAAACCCCCACCATACTCCTTCCTACCGCCCACGAATCATTACCTATCACGTTACAGAATCAGTTTTCAAAACAGAAGGGAATGTTCCCAGATTAGGCTATTTCCTGTAATGCATAACTGCATGTGCGCTACAAATATGAAATATGGTCTAGTATGGATATGTGAAAGACATTAGGGTAGTGGGTATTCTTCTGGATTCCATATAATAAAAGCCTGATAGATAGCTTCTGCTTTGGGCGACTGAGGCAAAACAGTGGTTACAGTCTATGATGTGAACCTGATGTTTACCGACAACTTTTTACTGACGTGAGCCGTTTCTTCTGCAGATGCACCACTTTTATCAGCTGAACGCTTTATCTGTCTACCAGCAAATAAGATGGTATCTGCCACCGACAGTGGTCGATGTCTGTCTGTCCCGGCATATGACTTCTGCACTGAGTAAACGTTCAGACGTACTGCAGAGCTTTCAAGATTTCTATGTTTCCCTGGCAGAAATGGGTGGAAAATAATAAAATGTTGCCTACTGCTGGCTGATTATGATGATAAGAAGACAACCTCTGATATGTACAACGCATGGCAATAACAAAAAAAAAACAAACCCCTGAGGCAACTGTTGCTATGAATTGACACTATATAAATAAATCTGAAAAGAATGCAAAGATTTGTCCACAGTCACATATCATAATTAGACACTGACTGTGTTTAGTGTTTGCATGGGCACCAGTCAGATTGACCAGTGTTTGTCTCTGCTTTCTGCTTGTCATGATGGTTTATTTCCAGGAAGCTAAACTCGTGCTTGCCAAGAGAATGCCACAAGAGGACAGAGGCATATGCTGTGGCTTGTTATTGAGCCTAATTTTTTTTTCAGTTGTTACGCTAAAACCTTTATCTGCTTATGTACAAACAGTCTGGTGAGGTCAATGTTTGGATTTCTCCCACATCACATTTGAATAGCTCAAATATTATACAGTTTAAATGAAGTATTTACTAAAGTCAGAAAATTGAA
This sequence comes from Apistogramma diplotaenia, assembly GCA_015052665.1. Lineage (NCBI taxonomy): Eukaryota > Metazoa > Chordata > Actinopteri > Cichliformes > Cichlidae > Apistogramma > Apistogramma diplotaenia. The sequence continues at coordinate 10,109 of VOQJ01015408.1, forward strand.
TTTTTTACTCATCTCATGATGCTGAAAGATTTTGCAGTGTCTTTCTGTTCTTTAAAGCTGCATGGCAGAATTAACACCACAAGAGTGTAGAGTTACATTTTTTTCTTACTCCGGGCTTGTCGGGGCAGGAAGCATAGAAATGTAAGCTTGGCTTTTAAAATAACAACATGTAGTAGATAAATCAGTGAGCGGCAAAAACAAAGAGAGGTGCTACTGCCAAAGACCTGAAGGAATAATTACTGTATGCTGCATATGAGTACAAGACTAAATCAAGCACTGCTCATATATTAGTCCAAGCTGACCCTTGTGTCTGAAAGTACTGCTCTGTGCTATTCTTGTGCATGTTTACTGATTCAGGAGTAATGACCCTGCCAATCATTGCTCACCAGTTTGTTTTCAGTCTCTTTAACAAAAAAAGCCTCTCCATTTTCTCCCAGCTTCATGTGCAAACTCACTGGCTCTCCATTAATCTCTATGTCCACCTGCAGAACAGAATAGAAAAAGGAATCATTTGAGGTTTGCATGCTAAACTTCAAGACAAATACAGTAGCTTTAGGCTACATAAAGAAACGTGCTGCGTTATGTTATTGCATCTTGTATCTTGCTATTATCCATTAGGATTTTTGGTGATTGTAGTCTTTTTCTTTTAAATTTACTCTTATGCAAGAACATTTTTTGTCAAAAAATATGCTACAGCATTATGCAAATGAATGCAGATTAAATTTTAATTGAATTGTCATCAAAAATGAAAGCAATTTGTGAAACATGCAGGTTAGCGAGCACTCTGATCTCACCACTTTCTCACGTGACCGCAGCACACCCATCTTGCCAAAGCGTACGTGGAAAGGGGAGCACTGCAAGGAGCCATCAGGCTGCCGGACCACAATGACATCTATACACCCCGACAGGGTTGCAGGGTTGAGTCCTCTGTACAGCTCCTTGACCTGCACAAACACCTGACCCGCCAGCTGACCCACATAATTCATGGTTTGCAGCTGGAGACAGAGAGAGAGAGAATGACAGATTATTCTTCTATTGGCATTTTGTGTCTTTAACATAAGAACATGATGAAAGGCAATATTGTCATCCTTTTATATAAAGACACATAATTGATGTAGTAAGTCCAGTTATTGCCCACACATACCAGCTGAGTGTATACTCTCAGATAGCTGCTGGCAGGTTGCTAAAACCTTAAACAAAGACAGTAACCACATTTTCTCTGCTGTTGCACTGCTGCTGAGTGTGGGGTATGTTTGTGGGTGTGTGACTGACACTGGTGCATGAAAATGTTTTGCTTTTTTTTTTTTTAAATAGTTTTTTTTTTTTCCAAAAACTCCCCTCTTTCTTTTTCTTTTTTTTTTTTTAAATAAAAACTCTATCACAGCTGAGTTTAAT